>JAESUZ010005213.1:0-35586 GCA_017311185.1 Proteles cristata cristata
GAGAGAGAGAGACAGCGTGAGCAGGGGAGGGTCAGAGAGAGAGAGGGAGTCACAGGTTGAAACAGGCTCCAGGCTCTGAGCTGGCAGTCAGCACAGAGCCCGACTTGGGGCTCGAACCCACGAACCGCGAGATCATGACCTAAGTGAAAGTCGGACGCTTAACCGACTAAGCCACCCAGGCGCCCCAACAACGTTATTAATTTTGATGATGTCCAGTATATCAATTTTTCCATCTATGGATCATAATTTTGGTACACCTAAGTACTCTTTCCCTAGCTGTAATTAAAAGATTGTCTCCAACGTTTTATTTCTTAATATTTTATAGTTTTGTACTTTGCACTTATGTCTCTTACTCACTTGAGTAAATGAATTAGGGATGAAAATTTTAATCGGTTGCTTCAGCAGTACTTGTTGAAAACGTCTTTCCAACATGGAGTTGCTTTTCCACCTTTATCAAAAATCCACTGAGCCTCTTTATGTGGGTCAATTTCTAGGTTTTCTGGGGTGTTCCTTTGACCTATGTGTCTATCACTGTAAAAATTCCATGCTGTCTTGATTACGGAAGCTATATAGTAGGCCTTAATATTGGGTAGAGTGATTCCTCCCATTATATCTTTATATGTAGCAATCGAATGTCCGTATGTATTGGATGCTTTCCATTAAAATTGAAGTTTGCCCCTATCTGAAAAAAACAAAACAAAACAAAACCTTGTTAGGATTTTGATAAAAATTGTATTAGTATATAGGTCAATTTGGGAACAATTAACATCTTTACTATGTTGAATTATCCAATATGCAAACACGATATGTCTCTCTATTTAATTATTTTTTTATTTTCTTCATCAGCATTTTATACTTTTCAGGATAAAGATCCTGTACGTGTTTTTTTTTTTATTTTATACCAGTTCCATTTATCTTTGTAGTTATCGTAAATAGTATTAAATGTTTTGATTTTAGTTTTCAAATGCAAATTACTTTCTTTGTTTTTATATATGTGTAAATTCTGTATCTTACAAACTTGCTGAAATCACCTATTTATCCTGAGGTTTTTAAAAAATGTTTTTATTTATTTCTGCGAGAGAGAGAGAGACAGCTTGAGTAGGGGAGGGTCAGAGAGAGGGAGATATAGAATCTGAAACAGGCTCCAGGCTCTGAGCTAGCGCTCAGCACAGAGCCCGACGCGGGGCTGGAACCCAAGAACCATGAGATCATGACCTGAGCCAAAGTCAGACACTTAACCGACAGAGCCACCCAGGCTTCCCAGTCTGAGGTTTTTTTCTTATTAATGTTTATTTTGAGAGAGAGAGAGAGACAGAGACAGAGACAGAGAGCGAGCCCCATAAAATGTTTTGTACTATGTTAGTTTGTAGGGGTTGCTTATTTGGTTGGCTGGTTCTTGGTTTGGATGGGAGCTTTTCTGTAGATATTTTTATCAAGTTGAGGAAGCTCAACTTTATTCATAGTTTGAGAGATTTTATCATGAGTAAGTGGGTTTGTCAATTTTTTTTAATTTTCTTATTTTCCCTATGTATTTCTTTTTTAATTGAATCTGCTTCAATTGAAAAGATCATATGTTTTTATGAAAAAAGAAAAGATACTATGGTTTTTCCTCTTTACATTGTTGATATGGAGGATTAATTGATTTTTGAATATTAAAAAAGACGTATACCTGGAATAAATCCCACTTGGTCATGGTGTATAATTCTATATAATTATTTTTGTACATTAGGGGATTCAATTTGCTATTATTTTGTTGAGTAACCTTGCATTTTTTAAAAAATAAACATTTATTTTATTGCTTATTAAAATTTTATTTAAATCCAAGTTAGTTAACATATAGTGTAGTAATGGTTTCAGGAGTAGAATTTAGTGAATCATCACTTACATATTACACCCAGTGCTCATCCCACCAAGTGCCCTTCTTAGTATAGCTCACTTTTTAGCCCATCCCTCCACCTCCCGTCCAGCAACCCTTAGTTTGTTCTTTATATTTAGGAGTCTCTTATGTTTGCTTGCTTCTCTGTTTTGCTCTTATTTTTCCTTCTCTTTCCTTATGTTAATCTGTTTTTTTTTTCTTAAATTCCACATATGTGTGAAGTAATATGGTATTTTTCTTTCTCTGACTGACTTATATTGCTTAACATAATACATTCTAATTTGCTGCATATGGTAAGATATCATTCTTTTTGATTGCTGAGTAATATTCCATTGTGTATATATACCACATCTTTATCGATTCATCAGTCAATGGACATTTGGTCTCACTATTAACAATAGCTAAATTATGGGGCACCTGGGTGGCTCAGTTGGTTAAATGACTTCGGCTCAGGTCATGATCTCACAGTTCATGGGTTCAAGCCCCATGTTGGGCTCTGTGCTGACAGCCAGCTCAGAGCCTGGAGCCTATTTCAGATTCTTTGTCTCCCTCTCTCTCTGATCCTCCCCTGCTCATGCTGTCTGTCTGTCTGTCTGTCTCTCTCGCTTTCTCTCTCAGAAATAAATTAAACATTAAAAAAACAATAGATAAATTATGGAAAGTGTGACTTCGCATTCATATTCAGGAGGGATGTTGTTTCATAGATCTCCTTTTTCAGTACTATCTTTGCATAGTTTTGTATGCATGTAATAATGATGTCAAAAGATGAATTAGAAAGTATTTCTTCATTTTTTATTTTCTGGAATAGATTGTACAAAATTGGGATTAATTTTTCTCTAAAATACTTTTGTGGAATTCTCCAGTCAAACCATCTGTGCCCAGGAATTTCTTTTCTGAGGAGCTTTATAATTATACATTCAATTTCTATAATGGTTTTAGGACTATTCAGAGTGTCTAAACTTATTTTGAAGTTTAAGACTTTGTCGTTTTCAAGCAGTTGGCCCAATTTCTTCTAAGTTATTGAACTTATAAGTGTAAAATTTTTCATAGTATTCTTTCATTATCTTTCTAATGGCTGCAGAAGCTTTAATGATATGCCTTATCTTGGGGTGCCTAGATTGCTCAGTTAGTTAAGTGTCTAACTCTTGATTTCAGCTCAGGTCATGGTATCATAGTTCCTGAGACTGAGCCCTGCATAGGGCTCTGTGGTGAGAGGTTGGACCTTGAGTGGCCTTCTCTCTCTCCTTTTCTCTCTCTGCTCCTTTCCCTCTGTGCTCTCTTTCTCAAAATAAATAAAAATTTAAAAATGAATCCCTTATATCATTCTTAAGATTGGTAATTTGTATCTTCTCTCTCCCTTTCTCTCTTCTCTCTTTTTGTATTTGTCAGTCTTGTTAAATAAAGGGTAATCAAATTTACTGATTTTTTTTGAAGAACCAGTTGTTTCCTTGTTTCATTTTCCAGTTTTAATTTTATTGATGTCTGATTCTTTCTTTATTGTTGTCTACCTTTTGCTTTGTACAGATTTATTTTCCTATGCTTTTGTTTGTTTATTGAAATAGAATCTTTTATTAAAATTTTTATTTTTTTTTTTCTGAGAGAGAGAGAGCGTGGAGAGAGAGAGAGCGTGAGCAGGGGAGGGTCAGAGAGAGAGGGAGACACAGAATCTGAAACAGCCTCCAGGCTCTTAGCTAGCTGTCAGCACAGAGCCTGACAGGACGTTTGAACCCACGAACTGTGAGATCATGACCTGAGCTGAAGTCAGACGCTTAACCGACTGAGCCACCCAGGTGCCCTGTTGACATAGAATCTTGATTATTTATTAGAAATATTTTCTGTTTTCCAACATAAAGATTTAGTGGTAAAATTGTTCTGTTAGAACCACTTTAGAGGCATCCCACATTGATATGTTAAATTGTCATTGTTATTCAATTATATGTATTATTTTTGTTTCATTGAAGCTTCCTCTTTGACCAAAAGATCAGTTAGAAGTGATCTTTTAATTTCCAAATGCTGGTAGTTTTCCTGTTATTTTTTTATTTGATGTTACAATAGTCACAGAACACACTGTATATTACTTCAATTATTTTAAATTTGTTTAGTTTCATTTTTATGGCTCATAATATGGACTGTCTTCATGGATTTTCTGTGGACTATTGAAAAAATTACGTATTCTGTTGTTATATGTAGTGGTGTATATATATATGATATTAATTAATACATATTACATATACAATATTTAATTATATAGCAACACAATTATAATGTAGTATTAATATAATTATATTAATTAATATATAATGCAATATATGATATTTATATGTCTCTATGTATTCATATATTAATATTATATATACATATATGATAGATCCTACTGGTTCATTATATTATTCAGGTACTTCCATTCTTATTCATTTTCAATTTAGTTGTTCTATCAACTACTGAGAGGGGTATGTTGATGTCCATAATTATAATTTTGAATTTTTCTATTTCTCATTTCATCTCTATCTATTTTGTTTCATGTATCCATGTTGATTGGTGGACACACAATTAGGATGGTTAAGTTGTTATGGTAGGTTAATCTTTTATCACTCCAAGATATTCTTCTTTGTCTCTAATCATATTTTTGCTCTAGCATCTACTTTGTTTGATATCAATACACTTATTGCTTTTTATATTAATGTTTGCATCATAGTATATATTTTTACATCTTTTTTAAGTCTATTTGTTTATTTAGAGAGAGAGATAGAGAATATTTAAAGTGAATTTCCTCTAAAAAAATTGTGGTCTCTATTGTTTCCTTATTTACTCTGCTAATTTTTTAATTAGTACATTTAAATCATTTACATCTAATGTGATTATTGATATATGAGTGTTCAAAACCTCCAGATTATTGCTTGATTTTTGTTTCCCTTAGTTCTTCTAGTTTGCTTGTTTTGCCTTTGTGTGAGTTGCATGAACATTTTTTATATCATCTTGATTTATTTCTAATATTTTCAGGTATACTGTTTCATGTGGTTTTCTAAAAGTTTGCTCTAGTTAGTACAGTATTCATATGTAACTCATCACGATCTACCAGTATTGACATTTTACCACTTTCAGTAAAGTATGAAAACTTTATTTCTATTTAGGTACTTTGATGTATACCTACCCAATTTTTAAATTAACTTATCATAAATATTTCCTCTAAATAGACTGAGCACCATTATTAGATAGTGCTATAATTTCTATTTCAATCTTTAAATATGATTTAAGAAAATAATAAGAATAGTTTATTCTACTTACTCTTCCTTTTACTCAATCCAATATACTTCCCCCCGACCCCCAAAGTTGTAGGCCTTCTTCTGTTATTATGCCCTTTATGTTTAGATACTTCCACTTCTCATTCTTGTTGGCAGGTTTACTACCAACAAATTAATTTTTCTTCATTTTAAAATGTCTTTATTTCGGAGCGCCTGGGTGGCTCACTCGGTTAAGCATCCGACTTCGGCTCAGGTCATTATCTCACGTGAGTTTGAGCCTCGCGTCAGACTCAGTGTTGACAGCTCAGAGCCTGGAGCCTGCTTCTGATTCTGTGTCTCCCTCTCTCTCTGATCCTCCACTGTTCATGTTCTCTCTCTCTTTCCCTCCTTCTCTCTCTCTCTCTCAGAAATAAATAAAACATTAAAATTTTTAAAGTATATAAATAAAAACTAAAATGTCTTTATTTCAAATCCTTCTTTTCTTTAAAGATATTTTTGTTGAATATAAAATTCATAGTTGACAGAAATTTTCTTCTTTTATTTGAAAAATGGCGTGTCACCTTCTGACTCCCATAGTTTCAAATGAAAAAATTCACTGCCATTTAAATTGGTGTTTCCCTATAAGTAATATATTATTTCTCTCTGGTTATGTTTAAGGTTTTTATTCTTTGTCTTTAAAAGTTCAAATATGATATGTTGTTGGCATTGATTTATTTGGCGTTTTACTCTTCTTGGGTTTACTCAGCTTCTTGAATCTATAGTTTTATAACTTTTTCCAAGTTTTTTAATTTTTCTAATATTTCTTCCAATATGTTTTTAGGCAAAATTTCTTTTTTCTTCTTCTTCCATAAACTCCAAATTATATTAATGTTAGCTTTTTTGTTATTGACACACAGATTCTTTTTTCTTTATTTTTTTGGAAATTAAGGAATAAATTTAATAATTTTGAAATGCTTTTTCTGAAACCCCCACATGCAATATCTAATTTTTCTTGACCATTAGAGCATTTTTAATTTTTTTTATTTTTTAAAAATGTTTTTATTTATTATTGAGAGAGAAATAGAGACAGCGTGAGCAGGAGAGAGTCAGAGAAAGAGGGAGTCACAGATTCCAAAGACAGTCTCCAGGCTCTAAGCTAGCTGTCAGCACAAAGCCCACCACGGGGCTCGAAACCACGAACCATGAGATCATGACCTGAGCCGAAGTCGGATGCTTAACCGACTGAGCCACTCAGGTGCCCCGACCATTTGAACATTTTTACTGGTTCTGTGGAAGTTTCACTTATTAAAACTAACAAACATCAAGGAAAAATTAATTTCTGTTGATAAGTACAATATTATTCAACACAGCAGGTGAACAAGAAATGATTGACTCGTACATGATCCTTAGCAGCTAATATCAAAGTCTAGTTTTTAAAAATTTTTCTCCAGTATAGTCTAGAGATTGACACACAGATTCTTAAGACTTTGTTTGTTTATGTGTTTATGTGTTAGGGGCAGAGAGAGAGGGAGACACAGAATTTGAAGTAGGCTCCTGGCTCTGACCTATCAGCACAGACCCTGATGTGGGGTTTGAACTCACAAACTATGAGATCATGATCTGAGCCAAAGTTGAATGCTTAACTGACTGAGCCACCAAGGCATCCTGAAATTCCTGATATAGTTAAAGGGCCATGAGATGTATCAGTCCTTGTATACACATTGTGTAGTTCTATTCACTTCCCTACCCCACATTAGTAACAAAAGACAAATCTAAGCCCTTAAAGAGTGGTTTATTTCTTCATTGGGAAAGCAATTTGATAGGAAAGTAAACATGAAGGTAGGTGTGAACAGGCTTCATAGAGGTGGGTAGTGAGTCACAATAGATGACAGAATTACATGAAGCTTTCCTTATCTGTGTGATAGCAAAAGTTTTTGTACCTGTGTTTGTTTATTTCTATGGAATCTTGAAAACTTCTTGTTTTCTTTTTTGAATACTCACTAAAATAGCCTAGGATGGACAATGTGGATTTATTCTCTGTTATTTATGACTGTAGCTATCAAAATTTTTAGAATAGGCTATGTTTAGTGGAACTGTGTGCTGAAAGTGGAATGTTGATTCAATACTGTGGGAACTCACTCTATGCCTGTGAAAATACTTTGATTTACCACTCTCTTAGTCAAGTTGGAAAGCATAATCTCAATGGCAGTGCAACCATAGATATGTTTTTTGTGCAAATATTAATTTATTATTTAAAATTAAATATAATTTATTTTTTATTTTAGAGACAAAGAAAGCATGAGCAGGGGAGAGGGGCAGAGGGAGAGAGAGATAACCTTAAGCAGATTCCACACTCAGCACAGAACCCAACTTGGGGCTTGATCCCATGACCCTGGGATGATGACCTGAGCCAAAATCAAGAGTCAGACATTAAACTGACTGAGCCACCCAGGTACCCTAAAATTAAATAGAATTTTAAGTGAATTCAGAATGGGTCATATATTCTTATCATTAAAAATCAGTTATTTGCAAACTGAGAAGCTGGTGGGGAGGTTTGGCTAAATAGATGATGGGTATTTAGGAAAGCAGTTGTTAGGATGAGCAGTGGTTGTTATATGTAAGTGATGAATCACTAAATTCTACTCCTGAAACAACTACTACACTATAGTTTAACTAACTTGAATTTAAATGTTAAAAGTCAGGAGATGTCTGGATAGCTCAGTCGGTTAAGTGTATGACTCTTGGTTTTGGCTTAGGCAATGATCTCACGGTTTCATGGGTTTGAGCCCCATATCAGGCTCTATGCTGATAGCATGGGGACAGCTTGGCATTCTCTCCCAATCTCTTTCCCTCTCCTCTGTATGTATGCATGCACTCTTTCTTTCTCTCAAAATAAATCAAAAACTTTAAAAATCAGTTCTCTTGATGTCTTCAAATGAGATTTTGAAATGTATGTTTTTTTTAAAGTATTAATGCTTAAGCAAAAGTAAAAACTGTCACAAATGAGGGATACCTGGGTGGCTCAGTTGGTTAAGCGTCCGGCTTTGGCTCAGGTCATGATCTTGCGGTTTGTGGGTTTGAGCCCTGCATCAGGCTCTGTGCTGACAGCTAATTTAGAGCCTGGAGCCTGTTTTGGATTCTGTGTCTCCCTCTCTCTTTGACCCTCCCATGCTCTCTCTCTCTCTCTGACCCTCCTTTGCTCTCTCTCTTTCTCTCTCTCTCTCAGATCTAAGAGTTTTCAGAGGGAAATACCAACCAGAACCCATTATATTTGGTCAACTGAATTCCAGAGAATCTTATATTATGGAGTCATCAGTTACTTCAGAAGTCAGGGTGAGGTAGAGGGTCAAACAGGAGGAATGCCTGAAAATCTGCCTATGGAGCTGTTATACTTTCAGGTCTCCTTCTTCATTCTTAAAGCAACAAAATCACAGAGGCTATGAAGCTAGGGACACTAGAACAGGCACAGTGGAAGAGAAGAAAGACATGCTGAAACATGTAATTTGGTGAAAGTCAACATATTAAATAGTAAAATGACAAGTCTCTAGCTCTTAGAACACTGATTGTCAGGATTTCAGTTTCAAAAGTAGGAAATTAAAGATTCCTTTCTGAAGAAATTGAACCCTTGAAAGAATAATATTTGGAGACCTCTGGTGAAATGGCCAGGGTTTTACTAAGTTTCACTATGGTGAGGTCTACAAATACACAGATTCTACTCAAGTACACCGAACTTTCGATTAAGTTTTGGTATATCAATATTAACTACAGATAGACACCCAAGGTTCATAGTGTATTTGAAAACAAAACCAAAAACAATGGATTTCATCATGAAAGATCATGACTCAAAAAAGAGAAAACTGAAAAATTTGAGGAAACAGAAAATTCATGGATCTCACCCACCAGAAAGCCCAAAAGATTATTATATCTTTAAAGAACTAAGAGAATATCATAAAAAAAATCAACAAAATTAAAATAAGCCTCTTTTGGGGCACCTTGGTGGCTCGGTCGGTTAAGCGTCCTACTTTGGCTCAGGTCATGATCTCATGGTTCGTGGGTTCGAGCCCCACATCAGGCTTTTTGCTGACAGCTAGCTCAGAGCCTGGAACCTGTTTCAGATTCTGTGTCTCCCTCTCTCTATGACACTCCCATGCTCACGCTGTCTCTCTCTGTCAGAAATAAATTTAAAAAAACATTTAAAAAATAAAAATAAAATAATTTTAAATGTATTTTAAGACTATAATATCTACAAATAACTTAAAAAAATCTTAACAATATTCAGTATAGCAGAAGATGTGGCTCAACAAGAATTCGAAATACATTTTTGTTGGAATTTGTGAAATGGTTTGATCGCTTTGGAAAAACTATTATCTTATAAAATAAAATACTCATATACCATATGAGCTCAGCATTTTCATTATTATATACTTAAAAGTAACTCATATATATTCAGAAGAGAATATGTAAAGATTATTCATAGCACAGGATTGTTTATAATTTCAAAACAATGGAAATAATGCAACTACCCATCAGTAATAGCATGAGTAAAAAAATTATGGTTTATTCACAGAATGGAATATTATATAGTAGTCCAGAGAAGAAAAGGATATACTTGCATCAATATGCATAAATATTAGTAATATATCAATAACAAAGGTAAGCTTAAAAAGATTACAGAATAGCAGCATATGCTTCTTTAAAGGTAAAAACAATAAAAATTAAACAATATATATTTTAACAATATATTACATGGGATGTGTGTGCGTATGAATGTTTGCCTTGAAGGGCTATAGTGAGAACCTTGCTAGTGTAAGTAAAATGTTTAGAATAAAACTTAGAGACATATGAGTATTTTATTTTTAATAATTTTTGTGAATTTGAGAATAGTTAAATAAAAAACTAAGCCAGAAATAGAGGTAATTCCTAACTTTGAGTATGTGTACAGGAGGGGTGTTGTATAAGCAAAGAAGTGAGATCATTAAGTACCATTTATCTCAGTGTGAAAAGCATTTGCATAGTCATTATAATAAGAACATTTTGAATATCATTTTGCCCCCAGGTTTTGATATATCTACATTAAATGATGAAGACAGAGGCAGGATGTGTAATATAAGGAAGCTGTATGAGAAAGTTAACTACACATTGTTCATGGTACAAAGTCAATTATGTTTAACATTAATAAATCAATGGCAATGAAAACATTATTTGGTACATGGAAGCAAATACCAAAAAACATACCAAATACTTGAACGCTGTTCCCTTGGAGAGTTGAGAACCAGGAGTAGAGAGTGGTAAGGCCGGAAACTATTATTTTTCATTATAAGCCTTATTGTTCAAATGACCATGCAATTTATCATCACAAATGGACACCATAGAAAATAAAACGAAGACCTTTCAACAATTAGACTAAGGCGAGAGATAAAAACTAGGATTGTCCCAGGCAAATAGGGATATATGGTCACTCTACCATTTGACTCTCAAAATTTGGTGCATATATTAGTTGGACACAGAGGAAAAAGTAAAAATATGGAAGTGACTACTAAGTTAATTGACTATGTTGGTGTTTTTGTTTTATTTTGTTTTATTTTTCTCAGATATCCAATTTGGTTGTCTAAAGTGACCAGCTTATTTGTTTATTGGGTAGATACTCAGGTTCATTTTTGGGTAAACATAGATGCTGTCTGATTAAAAGAAGATATATAGGTTGACACTCAATTCTTTTGATACCTCGCACACAAAATTAAAATGAGTACTAAAGCTACTGAAAAATAAATCAGTAAAGTTCTGCAGTTACATCAGCAAGATGACAGAATAAAAGATCTTATATCTTCTTTTTCCACAGATACGCTGATTTCATAACAATACATAGGCAGAAATGGCCTTATCAGAACTCTTGACTCAAGAAGTGGCAATATCCCAGATGAGCACAAAGCTGAGAACAGCTGCACTGAAAAGTAAAAAGAGCAATTTCATTTCCCCTGTATAAGCCCTTCCTCCAAGATGGAATAGGTCACCAGCAGGAGAGAATACCCTGGGTAGAGAATTCTACTTGGAGGAGGGAAAGAAACAACATAGAATAGAGGAGAGGAGTGTGCATCCAATATCCTAGCTTTTTAGAAAGCCACTCAAAGGACTGGTTTCTGTCTTGGCTCATTCAGACCACTGATGGAGCCAGCATACTTTGGGTGTCTGGGGGACACAAAGAACAAGGAAGAGTGGGTGGCCTACTACTGTTACAGAGGATACACAATACATCAGATACAGGCTGATACAGCTTGATAGTCTCTCTCTTGGTGGTAAAAAGTGGAACATGCTTCCAAAGTTCTGACTGTTCAGGTGGTTGCTTGAGGGAATGGAGTGCAGGTGGAATCCAATATTCCATCTTGAAGCCTGGGATCTACTGAGAGCATATGAAAGCGGGATGGCTTGTAGCAGCCCCAAATAATCAACAGTACATCAGATAGGGAGGGATAAAAGGAGCAAGAGATAGCAAGCTCCAGGGAAAGAAACCAGCAAGATTCTCTATTAAGAAATTTCTTGCACAGACGCACCTCTACAAAATGTCACAGAGACCCCAAGAAAATCTATCCAAGCTGATTGGAGAAGGTCTTTCCCTGTAAAGGTAGTTTGTAAAAACTAGGAGAAGGGGCAACCTTTTCAAATGTGAAAATGCGAACAAAAAGTTATGAGAAACACAAAGAAACAGAGAAACATGCCTCAAAGAAACAAAATAAACGCACAGAAAATGATAGTAAATAAATGGAGGTGTACAAATTACTTGATAAAAGCTACAAAATAAGTATCATAAAAATGTTTAGCAAACCACATCTTCTTGATCCATTCATCTGTTGATGGATACTTAGGCTCTTTCCATGTTTTAGCTATTGTGGACAGTGCTGCTATGAACATTGGGGTACATGTGCTCCTATGCCTCAGCATTTCTGTATCCCTTGGGTAAATTCCTAGCAGTGCTATTGCTGGCTCATAGGGGAGTTCTATTGTTAGTTTCCTTAGGAACCTCCACACTGTTTTCCAGAGGGGCTGTACCAGTTTACATTCCCACCAACAGTGTAGCAGGGTGCCCGTTTCCTCTACCACAAAGCTGTCATCATCAAGACAGTATGGTATTGGCACAAAAACAGACACATAGACCAATGGAACAGAATTGAGAACTCAGAAGTGGACCCAAAAGTATACAGCCAGCTAATCTTTGACAAAGCAGGAAAGAATATCCAATGGAAAAAAGACAGCCTTTTCAACAGATGGTGTTGGGAGAACTGGACAGCAACATGCAGAAGAATGAAACTAGATCATTTTCTCACACCATGCACAAAAATAAACTCAAAATGGATAAAGGACCTGAACGTGAGACAGGAAATTATCAACACCCTAGAGGAGAAAGCAAGAAACAACCTCCTTGACCTCCACCACAGCAACTTCTTACTTGACACATCCCCAAAAGCAAGGGAATCAAGAGCAAAAATAAACTGTTGGGACCTCATCAAGATTAAAAGCTTCTGCACAGCCAAGGAAACAACCCAGAAAATTAATAGGCAACCAACGGAATGGGAAAAGATAGTTGCAAATGACATATCAGATAAAGGGTTAATATCAAGGAAATGAATTTCTAGATTCAAAAAGTATCAGCAAAAAGTTGGTCTGAATCTTCTGGATTCACTAAGAATTCTACCAAACATTTAAAGAAGTACTCGATCCTTCTCAAACTGTTCCAAACAAAGTGAAGAGGAGAGAAAACTTTCAAACTCATTTTATGAGTCTACCTTTATGCTGATATCAAAGTCAGAGACAATCGAAACAAACCAAGAAATCCACAGGTCATATTACCTGATGAACCTAGATGCAAAAATCCTCAAAAAAAAAAATAGTAGCAAACTCAATTCTACAACACATTAAAAGGATCATACACAATGGTTAAGTGAGATTTATGCATGGAATGTAAGTATGGTTCAATATATGAAATCATTCAATGCAATAATATACTACATAAACCATTCCAAAATATAAAAATCATATAAATGTCTCAATAGATTACAAAAAAATTGACAAAATTCAACACCCATTCATGGCAAAATATTCAAAAAAATCAGAGAAAAAAATATCTCACTAGAATAAAGGCCATATTTGAAAAGTTCATATTTAACTAATGTTAACTACACAATCAATAGAGAAAAACTGAAAAAATTTCCTCTAAGATCAGGAACAAGGCAAGGATGCCTACTCTCCTCCCTTCTGTTATACATATTCCTGAAAGTTCTAACTGAAGCAATTAGGTGAGATAAGCAAAAATATCTAAATCAAATTGGAAGAAATAAAATTATCTCTATTCACAGATAACATAAACTTATACGTAGAAAATTCTGAAGATTTCATAAAAGAAAAAAAAATGTTGCAAGAAATAAGTGAATTCAGTAAAGTTTTAGAATAAAAAAATCAACATACAAAAATCAGCTCTGTTTTATACACTAACAACAATCTAAAAAGGAAACTAACAAAACAACTTCATTAATAACAGCATGAGAAAGAATAAAAATACTTAGGAATAAAGTTAACCAAAGAAGTAAAATATTTGTACAATGAAAATTACCAAAATTATAAAAGACAGAAATAAATGGAAATACATTTGGTGTTAATGGATTAAAATAATTATTTTTGATAAAATGTTCATATTACCAAAAACGATTTACAGATTCAATGCAATTTCTGTCAAAACACCAATGGCATTTTTTTAAATAGGAAAAACAGTCCTAGCATTCTATAAAACTACAAAACACCCTGGATGGCCAAAACAACCTTGATAAAGAAAAACAAAGCTGGAGGCATCACAGTTCCTAATTTAAAAACGTATTTCAAAACTATAGTAATCAAAACAGAATGGTACTGACATAAATACAGTCATATAGATCAATAGAACAGAGTAGAGGGCCCAGAAATAAATCCCATACATCAGTCAAATTGTTTTTACAAGAATGCCAAAAGTACACAACAGGGAAAGGATAGTCTCTTCGGCAAGTGGTGCTGGGAAAACCACATGCAAAGAAATGAAATTAGATCTGTATCATATACCATACACAAAAATCCATTTGATTTATTTTAAGTTTATTTATTTATTTACAGAGAAAGACAGAGAGAGAGAGAGAGATGGGGTGACAGGTAGAGGGAGACAGAAGAGAGAGAGAATCTCAAGAACGCTCCACACCTGGAGCCAGCACAGAACCAGAAGACAGGCTTGAACTCAGGAACATTGAGATCGTGATCTGAGTTGAAATCTAGAGTTGGATACTTAACTGACTGAGCCACCTAGGTTCTCCAAAATCAATTTCAAATGGATTAAAGACTTAAACATAAGACTTGTTATTATAAAACTCATAGAAGGAGACACAAGGAGAAGGCTCATTGGTTTAGACTATGATATCTTGGATGTGACATCAAAAGCACATGCAATGAAAGCAAAAACTACATCAAGCTAAAAAAAATTCTGTGCAGTGAAAGAAAAAAAAATAAGGGTGAAAAGGTAATCTACAGTATGGAATAAAATATTTGCAAACTGTATATCTGATAGTTACTATAGAAATATATATGAAACTGCTATAACTCAGCAAAAATCAAATAACCAATTAAAAATGGGCAAAATACCTAAAAAGACATTTTTCCAAAGAAGACATAAAAATGGCCAAGAGTTATAGTTTAAAAAGTTCAATATCAGTAATCGTCACAAAAATGTAAATAAAACCCGCAATGAGTTATAACGTCATACCTATTACCATGGCCATTATTGAAGAAGAAGGAGAAAGGAAAGAGAAAAAGGAAAAGGAAATTACAAGCATTTGTTTGCATGTAAAGAAATCGAAACTTTTGTGAACTGTTGATGGCAATGCAAAATGGTGCAGCCAAGAAAACAGTATGGAGGTTCCCCCAAAATCAAAAATCAAACTATCACATGACCCAACAATCCCACTTCTGGGTACTTATCCAAAAGAGCTGAAACCAGGATTTCAGAGGCATTGCACTCCTTTTTTCATTGCAACATTAGTCACAATAGCCAAGGGTGGAAACAATCTAAATGTCGGGGCGCCTGGGTGGCTCAGTTGGTTGAACGTCCGACTTCAGCTCAGGTCATGATCTCACGGTTCGTGGGTTCGAGCCCCGCGTGGGGCTCTGTGCTGACTGCCAGCTCAGACCCTAGGAGCCTGTTCCGGATTCTGTATCTCCCTCTCTCTCTGACCCTCCCCTGTTCTCTCTCTCTCTCTCTCTGTCTATCTCAGAAATTAATAAAACATTAAAAAAGGGAAACTATCTAAATATCTTTCAATGAGTGAATAGATGAAGAAAATGTGGTTTATTCATACAATTGATTATTATTTGACTGTAAAAACATAAGGAAATTCTATGCTACAATATAGATGAATGTTGAGGATTGTCAGGGAGGAAGAACATTTTTATCCTATGGTTCTTCTAGCTGGATTTAGAATCAAATTCACGTGAGACAAATTAACAGGCAAAAATAAAATTTAATAGGCATATGTAAGGGAAGCCACACAGACATGAAATTCCAAAGATAATGAGGCAACATGAAGTTTATATGAATTAAGGAAATGGGTGGGAGAGAAAACTCATTAGCAAGAAGATGAAAGGAGATGTTTGAAAATCAAGATTGTTCTATTATGCAGATGAGTTTCTTTGGTAAAGGGGTCTCTGTTAATACTTCTCTTGCTGCTGCAGCCTCTCCTTTCCAGTGTAAATTTAGTTATGGGGGAAGCAGAGAGCCTTTCCTGCATCTGCTAGATTTTTATTACTTTTTACTTGAAATACTCTTTATGCCAAAATGCCACATTTTTGGGTGTCTTATCTTGCATCCCTTCAGGAAGTTATGCTTAGTGAAAAAAAGCCAGTCACACAAGGACAATACTGCATGATTCTACTTATATAATTATTTAAAGTAGTTAAACTCATAAAAACAAAGTAATATTGTAGTTTCCTAGAGCTAGGTAGGGGGAGAAGTTGGCTGTTACTTAGTATGAAATTTGTGTCATGCAAGATTTAAAAAGTTCTAGAGACCTGCAGTACAACTTTGTGCTTATAGTTAACAATACTGTACACTTACACATTTGCTAAGAGGATAGATATCATGCTGTGTGTTTTTTGCTACAATTGTTAAAAATGGTAAACCTCTTAGTGCTTTCCTCTTTGTTTTGACCTTCTTTCTGTACTACTTTTCAATGAAAGAGCAGTATCAAACACCAAGTATGGAAAATAATAACGACTTTTTTCTATTGTAAAGTAATTAGCAGTTACAAATGTATTGGGCTATGATCGTTTGTTTTGTTTCTTAAGTTTCACATGAGTGAAATCATATGGTATTTTTCTTTCTTTGACTGACTTATTTTGCTTACTTGATACTCTCTAGCACCTTCCACATAATTGCAAATGGTAATATTTAATTCTTTTATATGGCTGAGTAACTAAGGAATGTACTTGTGATAAGAATTGGGTATTGAAGTTTTGAATCATTAAATTGTACACCTGAAACTAATATTACACTATATATATACTAACCGGAATTTAAATAAAAACAAATACACACACACACACACACACACACACACACGCACACACACACAAACACAGACTAATGCATGTATATAAATAAACTAATACAAACACATATAGCTTAGGATTCAGGAGGTTTGATATATGGAAATTATCAAATGTAATTTTCCTAATTTATCATACTTCACAATATTGCTACAAAAAGAAATGTACCAAACAGGATTAGAAACAGATAAGGTCTCCTTTGCTGAACCATAAGGGACATATAGCCATGGTAGTACAATACTACTCATTAACTAAAGTACAGAAAAATGTAGGTATTTAAAGTACATATAATTTTCCTGCCTAGGAGTCTGATTAATTTTTTAACACTTCCTCTTGCTCTAATAGAATTTAAAGTCGCATATCATCAAATGTTTTCTCTGCTATGCATCAAATGAGGCTACATTTAAGTAAATATGTACCACAAAAACATAACTGGAAATAGACCAATAAATGACGTTTCCTTATATGTTTATAGTAACAGACTATTCTAATTCATGCATAACTTATAAGGTTTATTTCCTTTTCATTACTAATATTATTTCTGTTTACTTTCCGGTTTTAGGTATTTTAAAAAACATTCTCCTTGGCTTTTTTTTTTTTTTTCTTAGTATATACTATAAATGGAATAATGATTGGGACTAAGGAGGCCCATGAGGTCTCACATGCTGATGGCCTTGACTTTTATTTTGTTTGCTTGTTTGTTTGTTTACATCCAAATTAGTTAGAATATAGTGCAGTAATGATTTCAGGAGTAGATTCCAGCGATTCATCCCCTGTGTATAACAGCCGGTGCTCATTCCAACAAGTGACTTCCTTAAAGCCCCTTACCCATTTAGCCCATCCCCCCACCCACATCCCCTCCAGCAACTCTCAGTTTGTTCTCTGTACGTAAGAATATCTTATGTTTTGTCCCCCTCCCTGTTTTTACATTATTTTTGGTTCCCTTCCCTTATGTTCATCTGTATTGTATCTTAAATTACACATATGAGTGAAGTAACATGGTATCTGTCTTTCTCCGGCTGACTTATTTCACTTAGCATAATATCCTCTAGTTCCATCCTATTGTTGCAAATGACAACATTTCATTCTTTTTGATTGCAGAGTAACATCTATTGTATATGTATACCACCCTTTATCCATTCATCTGTCAATGGATATTTGGGCTATTCCCATACCTTGGCTATTGTCAATAGCGCTGCTATAAACACTGGGGTGCATGTGCCCCTTTGAAACAGCACACCTGTATCCCTTGGATATATACCTAGTAGTGCAATTGCTGGGAAATAGGGTAATACTATTTTTTTTTTTTGAGGAGCCTCCATATTGTTTTCCAAGGAGGCTGCATCAGTTTGCATTCCCACCAGCAGTGCAAAAGAGATCCTCCTCCATATCCTCGCCAACATCTGTTGTGCCTGGGTTGTTAATTTTAGCCATTCTGACTGGCCTCAGGTGGTATCTCATTGTGGTTTTAATTTGTATTTCCCTGATGATGAGTGATGTTGAGCATGTTTTCATGTGTCTGCTGGCTATCTGGATGTCTTCTTTGGAAAAGTGTTTATTGAAGTCTTTTGCCTATTTCTTGTTGTTGTTGTTTCTGGATGTTGAATTTGATAAGTTCTCTGTAGATTTTGGATACTAACCCTTAACTGATATGTCATTTACAAATATCCCATTCCATTGGTTATCTTTTAGTTTTGCTTAGTGTTTCCTTCACTGTGCAAAAGCTATTTATCTTGATGAGGTCCCAATAGTTCACTTTTGCTTTTGTTTCCCTTGCCTACAGCCAGAGATGTGTTGAGTAAGAAGTTGCTGTGGCAGAGATTAAAGAGTTTTGCCTGTTTTCTCCTCTAGGATTTTGATGTCTTCCTGTCTTATATTAAGGTCTTTCATCCATTTTGAGGTGTGTGTGTGTGTGTGTGTGTGTGTGTGTGTGTGTGTGTGTGTATGGTATAAGAAAGTGGTCTGGGTTCATTTTTCTGCATGTTGCTGTCCAGTATTCCCAATATCATTTGTTGAAGAGACTGCCTTTTTTCCATTGAATACTCTTTTCCGCTTTGTCAAAGATTAGTTGTCCATGTGCCTGTGGGTCCATTTCTGACTTCTCTATTCTGTTCATTGATCTGAGTGTCTGTTTTTGTGCCATTACCATACTTACTTGATGATTACAACTTTGTAGTACATCTTGAAGTCTGGGATTGTGAAGCTTCCAGCTTTGGTTTTCTTTTTTTGTTGTTGGGAGATTTTTGACTACTGATTCATATTTTTTACTAGTTAAGGGTATATTCAAAATTTCTATTTCTCTTTGTTTAACTTACGGTAGTTTACATGTTTCTAGGAATTTGTCCATTTTTTCCACATTGCCCAATTTATTGGCATATAATTTCTCATAATATTCTCTTATTATTGTTTGTATTTCTGCAGTGTTGGTTGTGATCTCTCCTCTTTCATTCTTGATTTTATTTATTCGGGTCCTTTCCTTTTTCTTTTTCATCAAACTATCTAGGGATTTATCATTTGTGTTAATTCTTTCAAAGAACCAGCTCTTGAATTCATTGGTCTATTCTATTGTTTTTTGGTTTTGTTTTGTTTTTTTGGTTTTGATAACATTGATTTCTGTTGTAACGTTTATTATTTCCATCTTCTGCTGGTTTGGGGTTTTATTGCCTGTTCTTATTCTAGCTCTTTAAGGGGTAAAGTTAGGTTGTGTATCTGAGATCTTTCTTCTATTTTTAGGAAGTCCTGGATTGCTATATATTTTCCACTTATTCTTATGACCACCTTTGCTGCATCCCAGAGGTTTTGAGCTCTGATGTTTTCATTTTCATTGGCTTCCATGTAGTTTTTAATTTCCTCTTTAACTTCTAGGTTATCCCGTTCATTCTTTAGTAGGGTGTTCTTTAGTCTCCAAGTATTTGAGGTCTTTCCAATATTTTTCCTTGTGGTTGATTTCAATTCTTATAGTGTTGTGGTCTGAAAATATGCATGATATGATCTCGATCTTTTTGTACTTGTTGAGGGCTTATTTGTGTCCCTGTATGGCATCTATTCTGGAGAATGTTCTATTTGCATTTGAGAAGAATGTGTATTCCACTGCTTTAGGATAAAAAGTTGTGAATATATCCGTCAAGTCCATCTGGTCTAGTGTGTCATTCAAAGCCAATGTTTCCTTGTGTATTTTCTATTTCTATGATCTGTCCATTGCTCTAAGTGGGCTCTTGAAGTCTCCTACCATTATGGTATTATGATCAATGATTTTCTGTGTATGTGATTAATTGATTATATATTTGGGTTGTCACACGTTGGGGGCATAAATGTTTACAATTTTTATATCTTCTTGGTGTATAAACCCTTATTTATGATATAATGCCCTTCTTCATCTATTGTTAGAGTTTTTATTTTAAAGTCTAGATTGTTTTAGGGGCGCCTGGGTGGCTTAGTCGGTTAAGCGTCCGACTTTTGCTTAGGTCATGATCTCGCGGTTCGTGGGTTCGAGCCCCGCGTCGGGCTCTGTGCTGACTGCCAGCTCAGAGCCTGGAGGCTGTTTCAGTCTGTGACCCCCCTCTCTCTCTGACCCTCCCCGGCTCACGCTGTCTCTCTCTCTCCTAGAAATAAATAAAACATTAAAAAAATTAAAAAAAAATAAAGTCTAGATTGTTTGATATAAGTATGGCTACTCTGGCTTTCTTTTGGTGACCATTAGCATGATAGATGGTTCTCCAACCCTTTACGTTCAATCTGAAGATGTCATTAGGTCTAAAGTGGGTCTCTGGTAAACAGCATATAGATGGATCTTGTTTTCTTATCCATTCTGTTATGCTATGTCTTTTGATTGGAGCATTTAGTCCATTGACATTTAAAATAAGTACTGAAAGATATGAATTTATTGCCATTGTGTTTCCTGTAGAGTTGGAGTTTCTGGTGATGTTCTCTGATCCTTTCTAGTTTTTGTTGCTTTTGCTACATTTTTTTTCCTTCTTCATCTCTTCTACCCTCAGAGTCCCCATTAAAATTTCTTGCAGGGCTGGTTTAGTGGTCATGAATTCCTTAATTTTTGTTTGTCTGGGGAAACTTTTATATTTCCTTTTATTTTGAATGACAGCTTTGCTGGATAAAGAATTCTTACCTAGATATTTTTATGATTCAACACATTGAATATAATCTGTGACTCCTTTCTGGTCTGCCGTGTATCTGTCGATAGGTCTGCTGCAACCCTGATCAGCTCTCTTTTAGGTTAAGAACTCTTTTCTTCCCTTGCTGCTTTCACAATTCCTTCCTTGTCTGTCTATATTGGTGAATTTGACTATGATATTCCTTGTTGATTTGTTGGGCTTTGTTAAATCTAATGGGAACTCTCTGTGTTTCCAGATTTGGATGTCTGTGTCTTTTCCCAGGTTAGGAAAGTTTTCTGCTATGATATGCTCACATAAACCTTCTACTCCTTTTTCTTTCTTCATCTTCTGGGATCCCTGTGATTCAGATTTTTCTTTTTTAATGAGTCACTGTGTTCTCTAATTCTTATATCATGCTCTTTTGTGTTATTTTCGCTCCTCTTTTCTGTTTCATTTTTATCCATAAATCTGTCCTGTGTATCGCTGTTTCACTGCTCTGCTTCACTATCTTTTCCGCAATGACATCCTTTCAGTATTGCATCTCAGTTTAGCATTTTTAATTTCATTCTAACTACATTTTACTTCTTTCGCCTCCGTGGAAAAGGATTTTATGCTTTTCTTCAACCCCAGCTAGTGTTCTTATTATCCTGATTCGAAATTCTGGTTCAGACATTTTATTGTATCTGTTAATTAAGTCTCTGGATGTCATTTCCTGCTCTTCTTCCTTCCACTGAATTCCTTCATTTTGTCATTTTTGAGGATGGAAAAGAATAAAATAAAAAGTAAAAATTAAAAACAACACAAAAAATCAAATAAAGGATGCTAGATCCTAGGTGTGTTTTGGTCTGGTTGTTGAAAGAAACTTGCTAGAATAGAAGAAAAATGGAAAGATAAGAAGAAAAAAGAAAAAAGGAAAATGTGTTTTAAAAATTTTAAATGAATAAATTAAGTAAAATGAAATAATGAAAGCAAAATAGAACGAAAAATTTACAAAAAGGTAAAAAAATGTAATAGAAAAATTAAAGAAAAATATTTTTTATAAAAACACATACACATTTTTTCTCTTTCTGTATTCAAGAATAAGAAAAGAAAAAGGAAAAATTGAATAAATGGACCCGTGAACAGATTGGAAATTATATCCAGTTTCTCCTGTAAGTAAAACTATGAAGCACTTTATAGTACCTCCCTCCTGAGTTTTATCTCACAAGGGGCTGTTTCCAAACCCCAGGCTTCTGAAGGCCCTGTGGCTTTGACCTACTCAGACCCTCTGGGGGTGGTTCTCAACAAGGAATGGGTTGGTACTGGCCTGCCCCCAGGAACATTTGCATGACTCCACTACTGCATAAGCCCAGAGATTGCAGCTGGGTGCCATTATGCCCCAGAAAATGTTTGCATAAACCTATAGCAGCATTTCAGGGACTATGGTAAATCACAATACACATCTGTCACCAGGCTTCACCTCCCACTAAAGTCCTTGTTCCAACACCAGAAAACATGGCTGTTCTCTGGGGTTTGCTTGGAACTTTTGCCTGTGGGGAGGCCACACAGCTTATACCAAATGTCTTTTCAATAAGGGAACTGCCTCTCCTCTTGTGGCCTGAGGACCCCTCAGATCTCGCTCTCTTCTCTTGGGGATTTGTCCTTCACACCAGAACTGCACCACATATCAGACTGTGGAATTTCAGACTCTGAGCCCCACTGATCATGAAGTCTTAATGATATCCAAATCCTTTCCTTTCTCCTTTCTTCCTTTCTTGTTAATTCACTTATGGTTGTTTCCACTCTTTCTCTCCAGTTGCTTTTGTGGGGAGTGCTTTTTCTGTGTTCTCCCCCCTGTCTCCATCCTCTATCTGCAAGACAAAAACAGCTCCCTATTCTCCACAGCTTCTCTCTCTGCCAGTTCAACTTTCTGTGCCCTGCACCTGATGACTTTTGTGGTTCAAGTTACACAGATTGTTTTGTTAATCTCCAGATCAGTTTTCTAGGTGTGCAAGATGGTTTGGTGTTGATCTAGCTGCCTTGCAGGGAATAGAGATAAAAAAAAACTTCCATGCTGCTCCATCATCTTGGCCCCTACATATGACCTTGACTTTTTAAAAATTTTTAAATGTTTTTTTATTTATTTCTGAGACAGAAAGAAAGACAATGTGAGCAAGGGAGGATCATAGAGAGAGGAAGACACAGAATCCAAAACAGGCTACAGGTTCTGAGCTGGCTATCAACACACAGCCTGACATGGGCCCCACGAACCGTGGGATCATGTCCTGAGTGAAAGCTGGACATTTAACCAACGGAGCACCCAGGGGCCCTGACTTTGACTTTTAAAATAAAATATTTTTCTTACTAGATCTTGACTTACCCCGAGGCAAGTTTTTAATTTTCCTGCTCAAAGGTTTAGGAAAAACAAATATACAAACAAACACACAAAACTATGTCAAATGGAACTTTTCGAGAATGTTCAAAGACATAACATGATTTTTCAATCACACATTTTCCTGATGGAAACTAGAAGATACATCACCAGTTTAACTATGTTAATGGTTTAATCTATATGAGACTTTGATGGAAAATTGCTTGCATTCTTCCCCACAGTGGTTGCCACTTTTAGTGAAATGTCTGCTTGTTTCCAGAGGCTTGTAAACGTCTGTGTTTGGTTTAATTTGTTAGGTTTTTTTTTCTCAGTTCTAAAATGTTCTGTACCTCTGCATATTAAGAATCCATATGAGTTGAGTACAGAGATTGCCCCTATTTCCTATAAATGTTTTGCACCAATGTGGAGGCTGTTCCATTGAACAAAATTGCTTTTGGAAAAACAGGCAAGTTATCATGGCAACATTGCTATGTATGTTTTTAAATGCTGCTTCACATTGCAGATACAAAGAGTTCACAATAGCACATATGCTAGCTACTGCTTACCACCTGCAAACTAATAATTGAAGCAATGCAGATGGATATTCGTGGGTACATTCCAAGCCCAAATCATCATGATGACATCATAGGTTTATACAGTTTTGTAAAAACACAGGATAATGTCTCACCCCCACACTCTGTCCCCATCCCAAAGCCCCTCCTTCTGCTTCAACAATGTGCTATAGCCATTCACACCAAAGAAATGAATTACATTTAAAGATAACTGATCCTCTTCTGTAGAGCATTATCAGCACAGCTGCACAACTTTAATGCTCTGTGTCCCTACACAGATGGTTAGGCTAGAGGAAGGAAAGCATGCAGAATTCTAGTTTTGTGCTCTCCTGATTCTCTACTAGGTTGGCTGACATTCTCTAACAGCTGCAGGTCTGCCAGAATCTAGTTGGAATTCTCCCATTTTTCAAAAGATGAGATAGTTGAAACATTGAGGGCAATATGCATACTTGGGGAAGTTCCAGAATCCAGGTAAAAATCAATCCCAAACCTTTAAAATGCCCCCCCTACATTGAATTTACTGTTAAACCTTTTGAGCACTTCCCATTTTTCTCTCCATAACTGTGCAAATCAGCCTAATAAATTTAGCTTATGTGTTAATTCAGGTGAGAAAGTTTAAGGTTTATTTAGGTTTTCTAATTGTGTCTTAAAAGAGAAATTCAACACCCTGGGTTTGAATATTTTGAATCCGAAAATAAGACCTCATGCTGGCAGCCAGCTTTGCAAGAAAAGGGTCAGAGACACAGAATGGTTAAGATAAATCACAAAGAACCCATTGCTGTTTTGCCCATTTCAAGGAATGAATCTTGTGGAAGATAGAAGCAATACAATAACCATGAGCAGGAAAGTTTCATTTTATCCTGTGTTTTCCAACTTTGTGTACATTATGACATATGAAAGCCTCAAAGCCTTTACAGTCCTAGCAGAGAACAGAATCAAGTTTGCATTTACTCTTTTATTTCAAAGGGCTGAGATCAAAACTTTTTCATGGACTTAGTGAGCATTATGCAAGTTCTGGATTATCCTGCTTTTTACTGCACCTCACTTTCCGGTATTGTTTCTGATGGCAGCTCTTCCATCTTGGCTTAGCTTCTACCCTGCAACAGAAAGCACAAGCAGCTTCTCTCATAATAAGTAACTGACTTCGGATCAAATCCACAGGCATGTATCTAAATGAAGGAGGTCAATTCACTGCTTTCTACATTTTATACAAATGCTTTCTTCCAGCATCACATATAATAGTGTGCAGCACATATTGTGAGGGCTGTACAATGAAAGTTGAAGTATGATCTATAAAACAGATATATTTATTAAGCACCTTTGATGTGTGGTAGGACAATTAAAATAACTTAAGACTCTTAGGCTTGTCTTTCAGAAGTCCTCAAATCAAAATAGATAATAAATATATGCTTGGATAATTTTACATGGAAACATCTTTAAACCTCATAAACACGGATACAAAAATGTTTCAAGATAAAAGCATTAGTTGGGAAGAGATTAATATGGCTCAGATGAAAAACTTCTTGAAATTTGAGGTTTAGTTGATAGAGACCTGTACATTGATCTTAAGAATTTATGTATGGCAAATTTATAAAAAACTGCATATGTCTTAGTTACCTCTGGATCTTCATTGTAGAAAAATTTGAACATGATGACCAGCATCAAATCACTTCTAGGATGAAAGTTATTGAGAATTTAGGGCTTATCAAACACAATGGCAGAAGTTGGGATTTGGGATTGTTTGCTGAGGAAAATAAAATGAGATGAAACTATATCATATGGTCCTGTAAAAAATATTTTTAAGATCAACTCAACAAGTCTTTATGCAGTTTTACATATAAGGGGGGTCAGATTGGAGAAGCGATAAGTAAGTGTATGGAAAATGATCTCAGTAGTCAGAGGAGAAATGTGGTCTAAGCCCTCTCTTCTGTTTAAGCTGCTCTGTCATTAGTACAAAATTCCTTCCCTCTCATACAATTTTACTTTTCCATCAAGGGCTTTAGATTTTTAAAAGGCTTATTAAATGTAGTTGGATTTGTCTATACACAAAATGTCTACCATGTCTTTGTCTGGTCAAAATTTACTAAACATTGGTTGGGATTCCTGGAGCTTCTATTTAATTATAAATAGTGTGCTTGAATATACTTAAGTCATTTTTTAATAAAATGTTTGAATACAGAATTACAATAAATGCATTTGTAGGAGTCATTGATGTGTTTTAAAAACTTTGCTAAAATATATTGTAAACTATTTGTAAGCTGTACATTCCAATATACCATATTTTGCAGGATTATAAATATATTATTGGTTCTTTATACTTCTTTTTTTTTTTTACAAATAGTTTATTGTCAATTTAGTTTCCATATAACAGTGCTAATCCCCACAAGTGCCCCCCTCCATGCCCGTCTCCCCCATTAGTCCTCAGTTTGTTCTCAGCACGCAAGAGTCTCTCATGGTTTGTCTCTCCCCCTTTCCCCAACAATTTGCCCCCTTCTTCTGCCCCATGGTCCTCCATTAACTTCCTCCTAATCCTCTTACAAGTGCAAACATATGGTATTTGCCCTTCTGTGTCTGACTTATTTCGCTCAGCATAACACCCTCAAAGTTCATCCATGTTGCTACACATGGCCAGATTTCATTGTTTCTCATTGCCATGTAGTATTCCATGGTATAGATAAACTACATCGTCTTGATCCATTCATCTGTTGATGGACATTTAGGCTCTTTCCATGTTTTGACTATTGTTGAGAGTGCTGCTATTAAAATTGGGCTCCATGTGCTCCTATGCATCAGCATTTCTGTATCACTTGGGTAAATTCCTAGCAGTGCTATTGCTAGGTCATAGGGGAGTTCTAGTGTTAATTTTTTGAGGAACCTCCACACTGTTTTCCAGAGGGGCTGTGCCAGTTTACATTTCCACCAACAGTGTAGGAGGGTGTCCGTGCCTCCACATCCTCGCCAGCATCTAGAGTTCTCTGATTTGCTCATTTTCGCCACTCTGACTGGCGTGAGGTGGTCTCTCAGTGTGGTTTTGATTTGTATTTCCCTGATGAGGAGGGATGCTGAGTATCATTTCATGTGTCTGTTGGCCATTTGGATGTCCTCTTTGGAGAAGTGTCGGTTCATATCTTCTTCCCAATTCTTTACTAGGTTGTTTGTTTTTCGGGTGTGGAGTTTGGTGAGTTCCTCATAGATTTTGAATATCAACCCTTTGTCTGATATGTCATTTGCAACTATCTATTCCCATTCCGTTGGTTGCCTATTAGTTTTGTGGATTGTTTCCTTTGCCGATCAGAAGCTTTTAATCTTAATGAGGTCGCAATTGTTTATTTTTGCTCTTGATTCCCTTGCTTTTGGGGATGTGTCAAGTAAGAAGTTGCTACGGTGGAGATGAAGAAGATTGTTTCCTGCTTTCTCCTCTTGGGTTTTGATGATTTCTTGTTTCACGTTCAGGTCCTTTATCCAGTTTGAGTTTATTTTGGTGTATGGTGTGAGAAATTGATCTAGTTTCAATCTTCTGCATGTTGCTCTCCAGTTCTCCGAACACCATCTATTAAAGAGGCTGTCATTTTTCCATCGGATATTCTTTCCTGCTTTGTCAAAGCTTAGTTGGCTGCATACCTTTGGGTCCAGCTCTGAGTTCTCAATTCTGTTCCATTGGTCTATGTGTCTGTTTTTGTGACAATACCATACTGTCTTGATGATGACAGCTTTGTAGAAGAGGCTACAGTCTGGGATGGTGATGCCGCCCGTTTTGGTTTTATATTTCAATATTACGTTGGCTATTCCGGGTCTTTCTGGTTCCATACAAATTTTAGGATAGTTGGTTCTAGTTTTGAGAAGTATGCCGGTGCAATTTTGATTGGAGTTACATTGAATGTGTAGACTGCTTTGGGTAGTAATGACATTTTAACTGTATTTATTCTTCCAATCCATGAGAATGGAATGTTTTTCCATTTGTTTGTGTCTTCTTCAATTTCCTTCATAAGTGTTCTATAGTTTTCCTCATACAGATCTCTTGTATCCTTGGTTAGATTTATTCCTAGGTATTTTACGTTTTTTTTTGTACAACTGAGAATGGGATCAGCTTCTTGATTTCTCTTTCTGTTGCTTCATTGTTGATGTCTAGAGTGCAACTGATTTCTGTCCGTTGATTTTGTACCCTGTGACTTTGCTGAATTCTTGGATCAGTTCTAGTATGCTTCTGGTGGAGTCTGACAGGTTTTCTATGTAGAGTATCACGTCATCTACGAAAAGTGAAAGTTTGACATCCTCTTTGCCCATTCTGATGCCTTTGATTTCCTTTTGTTGTTTAATGGCTGATGCTAGGGCTCCCAGCACTATGTTAAACAGCAGTGGTGACAGTGTATATCCCTGTCGTGTTCCTGATCTCAGGGGAAAAGCTATCAGTTTTTACCTGTTGAGGATGTTAGCTGAAGGCTTCTCATAGATGGCTTTCATGATGTTTAAGTAGGTTCCTTCTATCCCAACTCTCTAGAGTCTTTATTAAGAAGCGATGCTGTATTTTGTCAAATGCTTTTTCTGCATCTATCGACAGGATCACATGGTTTTTATCTATTCTTTTGTTGATTTGATGGATCACATTGATTGATTTGCGAATGATGAACCAGCCCTGAAACCCAGGAATTAATCCCACTTGATCTTGGTGAATCATTCTTTTTATGTGCTGTTGGATTCAATTCGCAAGGAACTTGTTGAGGATTTTTGCATCCGTATTCATCAAGGATATTGGCCTGTAGTTCTCGTTTTTTAGCTGGAACTCTGGCTTAGGAATCAGAGTGATCCTGGCTTCATAAAATGAGTCTGGCAGTTTGTCTTCGATTTCTATTTTTTGTAATAGCTTGAAAAGAATTGGGATTAATTCTGTTTTATATGTCTGGTAGAATTCCCCAGGGAAGCCATCAGGTCCAGGGCTCTCATTTGTTGGGAGATTTTTGATCACTGATTTGATTTCTCCCCTAGTTATGGATCTGTTCAGATTTTCTATCTCTTCCCGTGTGAATTTTGGTAGTGAGTGTGTGTTTAGGAATTTGTCCATTTCTTCTAGGTTGTCCAATTTGTTTGCATATAATTTTTCATAGTATTCCCTGATAATTGCTTGTATTTCTGAGGGGTTGGTTGTCCAATTTCAGTCATGATTTTGTCTATTTAGATGTTCTCTCTCTCCCTCTCTCTCTTTTATTTTTTTTTTGAGAAGCCTGGCTAAAGGTTTGTTAGTTTTGTTTATTTTTAAAAAAAAAAATCAACTCTTGGTTTCATTGATCTGTTGAATTGTTTCTTTGGTTCCTATGTTGTTTATTTCTGCTCTGATTTTTACTATTTCTCTTCTTCTTCTGAGTTTGGGGCATTCTTTTTACTCTGTCTCTAGTTCCTTTAGGCGAGCTGTTAGATTTTAGACTTGTACTTTTTCTAATTTCTTGAAATAGGTCTGAGTGCAATGTACTTTCCTCTTAGGACTACCTTTGCCACATCCCACAGAGTTTGGATTGTTGTGTTTTCATTTTCATTTGTTTCCATATATTTTTTCTAATTTCATCTCTAATTGCCTGATTGGCCCATTCACTCTTTAGTAGGGTGTTCTTTAACCTCCATGTTTTTGTAGGTTTTCCAGACTTCTTCCTATGATTGATTTCAAGTTCAAAGCATTGTGATCTGAGAGTGTGCATGGTATGATCTCAATTCTTTTATATTTATTGAGGGCTACTTTATGTCCCAGTATGGGATCTATCTTGGAGAATGTGCCATGCGCACTTGAGAAGAAAGTAAAATCACTGGCCTCAGAATGTAGAGTTCTAAATATGTCTGTCAGATCCATCTGGTCCAATGTGTCTTTCAAGTCAATTATTTTAGTGATTTTCTGTGTGGTTGGCCTATCCATTGCTGTAAGCGGAGTATATAAGTCCCCTGCTATTAGCACATTCTTATTTTTAAGCTTGTTTCTGTTTGCGATTAATTGTTTTAAATATTTAGGTGCTCCCATATTCAGTGCATAGACATTTATGATTGTTAGCTCTTCCTGATAGTTAGACCATGTAATTATTATGTATTGCCCTTCTTCATCTCTTGCTATTGTCTTTAATTTAAAGTCCAGTTTGCCTGATATAAGTATAGCTACTCCAGCGTTTTTTTGATTTCCAGTAGCATGATATATATTTCTCCATCCCCTACTTTTAACCTGAAAGTATCTTCCAGTCTAAAATGAGTTTCTTGTAGACAACATATAGATGGATTTTGTTTTTTATCTATTCTGTTACCCTATGTCTTTTTATTGGAGCATTCAACCCATTTACATTCAGTGTTATTACTGAAATATGTGGGTTTAGAGTCTTTGTGTCCTTTGTGGGGATCATGTTTGTGGTGGTGTCTCTGGTATCTTTGTTCCTTGCAACATTTCCTTCAGAGCGTCTCCATCAGGATTTCTTGTAGGACTGGCTTAGTGGTGACAAATTCTTTCAATTTCTGTTTATTGGGAAATACTTTCATATGTCCTCCTATTTTGAATGACAGTCTTTCTGGATAGAATTCTTGGCTGAATATATTTTCTGTTCATCACATTGAAGATCTCCTGCCATTCCTTTCTGGCCTGCCAAATTTCAGTAGATAGGTCCTTCACCACTCTGATATGTTTCCCTTTGTATGTTAAGGACCTTTTCTCCCTAGCTGCTTTCAAAGTTCTCTCTTTGTCTTTGTATTTTGCCATTTTTACTATGATATGCCATGCAGAAGATCGATTCAAGTTACGTCTGAGGGGAGTCCTCTGAGCCTCTTGTATTTCCACATTTACTTCTTTCCCCAGGTCGGGGAAGTTCTCTGGTATAATTTGTTCCAGGACACCTTCAGCACCTTTCCGTCTCTTCCTCTTCTGGGATTCTTATGATACGGATATTGTTGCATTGGACCGTATCGCTGAGCTCTCGAACTTTTCTTTCCTGTTCCTGGATCAGTTTGTCTCTTTTTTTGTCAGTTTCCTCTTTTACTATAATGGTGTTCTAAATCACTTATTCTCCTTTCTGCCTCTTCAATCCATGCACTGGAGGCCTCTAATTTATTATGTATCTCATTTATAGCATTTTTAAATTCATCATGCCTATTCTTATTCTCCATGTTGTCTGTAGTCATAGTTTCTTTGATGTCCCCTATGCTTTTTTCAAGACTATGTATTAATTTTATGATTATTATTCTAAAATCTTGTTCAGTTATGCTGCTGATATCTGTTTTGAGCAGTTCATTAGCTGTCATTTCTTCTTGGAAGTTCTTCGGAGGAGAGCTCTTTCATTTCGTCATTTTAGTTAGCTTTCTGGCTCTTGTTAGTTTTAAAGGCTTGTTATGCCCTCTGCACCTGTGAGCGCTGTTGTACCCAAGAAGGCTCATTGATGTCCAGGGCCTATTCTTTAAGACAGTGTTTTTGTTTGTTTGTTTGTTTGTTTGTTTTTAATGTATCTCTTGGTCTCTCTTGTTCAGCCCTTGGTTATTTTATTTTCCTACCCATAGTGATATTTGGGGCTCTCCACCATGTGTACTTTGGCTTGTTTCTTGAGGTAGCCGTTAGAAGGCTTTCTCACTGGATCATGCGTCCTTTTTCTCCCAATCTCTTGGGTTCTGTAAGGTTTCCTATGGCTTCAGATCTTTTCCGTGTGAGATATGGGAGTGAGTGCAATGTACGGAGCTCCCTACTTCTCCATCATCTTGCCCCTTCTCTCCTATTTCTTTATACTTCCTTGAGGGACTCCCCTTAAAATAAAGCATTCTTGCATCCAGTATAGCTTCTTATACTAAATGTAGATTTACCCACAAAGGCAAAATGCAACATGATCCAACATTTTTTTTAATTTAGAAAATCTGAGAATATGATTATTTCTCATATTTCTGAGCAAAGACAATATGGGGAAATACTTCTGCATGTCTCTTCAGCAAAGACAAATTGATTATCACAATTTAGAAATTCCAAGGCATTGGCAATGTGTACACTATAGTCTCACATTTGGGAATGGAAACTGGTCTTTTGCATACAGTAGGACTGTGGTTAATCCATGGATTTGTCTAAATGCATCTGCATCTCAGGTCATCCATTCTCACTTTATTTTGCAGCTGGTCTTGTCTCCTTTCAAAGGCATATTTGTAAAGACAAAGTTGAAGCTGATGTGGGAAGCAAAGGCAAAAGAAAAAATTAAATTTTCTTACTACCTACAACTCATTGACAAGTTCTTGAAATAGGCAGAATGATCTAACTCTGGGAGCTCAGCTGCCTCGATGTTGGCACTTTGCTAAGGGCAAAAGATAATCTTAGCTTAACATTGTCCCAAACTACGAGGATCCTTTAAGTATACTTTAATATATAAAAATCACTTGGAGGGGCACCTGGTTGGCTCTGTCGGTTAAGCCTCCAACTTCGGCTCAGGTCATGATCTCACGGTTCGTGCGTTCAAGCCCTGCGTTGGCTCTGCGCTGACAGCCAGCTCAGAGCCTGGAGCCTGTTTTAGATTCTGTATCTCCCTCTCTCTCTGACCCTTCCCTGCTCACGCTGTCTCTCTCTCTCTCCTAGAAATATTTTTTTTAATTATTTAAAAAATAAAAAAAACAAACAAATCTTGAGAACCCAAATCAGAATGGCTCTCTGATGCTTTCAGTGGTCCATTCTGAGCAGCAAACTTCACACCTGACTTGGTCCCATGTTCATCCAATATCACTAGATAAACAGAAAGGCCCCACATTGCTGCAAAGCTTTGCAGTCTGCCAATGCATAGGAAAAGTCTGCTCAGCCTACTGCTTCTCCTACTGCAGTAGAATGTTACAAAGTGACATACTCTCCTTATTCAGTTAGTGAGTTATCACTCTAAGTTTAGAGTTGTATCAAGGGTGCAGCTGCTGCTTGTACCCTGGCTGTTAAAGTTTGTAACCATGGGCCATGTGCTCTGACATTAGAGCTATGGCCTTCATTAAAATAATTAATAATAATAATAATAATAAATAAAAAAGGAGAAGAGAGGCAAGAAGGCAGAGAAGGAGGAATTTCCGTACATTTCACTCTCCCTCATCTCAAACAGAGAAGGCCTGAAGCCATAGGACACTGAATCCCAGGAGTCTGGGAGGAAAAGAGACAGAGTCCACTAAAAAGACAACCTCATAGGTGCGTGAGTGCAAACAGGGGAAGATAAAAAAGGGCTGGGAACTGGAGACACAGAAGGAGGGGAGGGAACCCCTTCACAGGGAGCCATGGAGAGTTGAGGGGAAGAGAAAGAGTGGCTGAAACTGCTCACAGAACTATCCCTAGAGAAGAGACAAACCTTGGCCTGGGACAAAGAGGGATATAATTTCTAGCTGTAGTGATTTATTTGGGCTTGATGCCCTGGTCCCAAACGGCGCCAGGAGAAACTGCTCCGCTACTCTCCCAGCTTGATCCCTGGCTGGGAAACGTCCCGACCTGTGGGATTACATTTTGGGTGGTATCAATAAAGTGCATAGATAAAGACCTGGAAATGAGGCCTTGCTTGGAACATAGAACACAGCCCACCTTGGCTACACCTGCAGCACAGGGAGATTAGACCCAAAAGAGAGATTTGCAGTGCTTGGATCAAGAAGGGACTGGGGCACTGCCATTTTTCTGCCAACAATCACCAATGCAGGACCTCAGAGAGCAGCCAGAGGGACCACAGTGGAGGCTAGACCTGCCTACACCAAAGCACACCCATCCCCGCTACAGAGCTGCTTTTTCGTTTTTAACCAAAGCCCAGGGCAAGACCAACATGGATTCACTGCCGTGATTAATTCTACCAATTCTTTCTTTTCAGATGTATTTTCCCATTTCTCATTCGTTTACCTCTCTTCTTCGGGACTGGGCTCTTGGGTCATTGGTTTGCTTAAACAATCACATTTAATCCATTCTCTAGATGTATATTCTACACCTCCACCGCTACCTTCCTATCTCTTTCTCTCTGGAGTAATCACACTATATAGTTTCTCTGGGTAATATTATCTTTGTTTCTTTCTCCTCATCTCCTACCATATTCTCTTCATTCTCTCTCTGAATTAAACCTCTTAGTCTCTCTGCCTGGTCATTATCCAATTATGTTTTCTCGACGCGCATGTCATTTCTCTTTTTTATATGCTCTTCCATCAGCACTGCATATACCCTGCTCTTTCTTGGTAGCTGGAAATTATGATTTTGTGCATTTAGACTGTCTTTAGGTGTTTTTTTTTTCCTTTTTCCGTTTCGGTTTGCTTTTTTATTGGATTTGTCTCTGCGTTTGTGTGCCTTTGTTCCCCGTGTGTTTGTCTGTTTTCTTTACCAGGATTACATCAAGAAACAAACCACAGCACAAAGAGTTGAGAGTCCCAAATACCACTGTAAGTAGGGAAATAAAATAACCAAAGTCTCAACAAAAGAGACAAAGAGACACCATTAAAAGAACACTTCCTGAACAGACAGGCCCCGGATAGTAAATGAACCATCTTTAATATAACAGTTCTCACAGGTGCAGAGTGCATAACAAGCTTCTAAAATTAACAAGAGACAGAAAGATAGCCAAAATGAGGAAACGGAAGAACACTTTTCTACAAAAATTGCAGGAATAAGTGACAGGTAAAGTACTGCTCAAAAGAGATATAAGCAACATAACAGAATAAGAATTTATAACAATAGTCATAAAACTAATCGCTGGGTTTGAAAAAGGCATGGAAGACATCAGAAAAATTATTCCTACAAAGACTATGGAGCTTAAAAATAGTTGTGATGAATGAAAAAATGATATAAATAAGGTGCATAATAAAATGGAGGCATCCAATGCAGAGACTGAAGAAACAGAGAGGAGAAAAGGTGAATTAGAAGACACAATTATAGAAAAAGAGGAAGCCGAGAAAAAGAGTGATAAATTGATCCAGGAACACAAAAGGGGAGCTTGAGAACTGACTGATACAATCAAATGGAACAATATCCATATCATAGGAATCCCAGAAGAGAAAGAGAGAGGGAAAGCCACTGAAGGAGTACTTGAACAAATTATAGCTGAGAACTTCCCTGACCTGGGGAAGGAAACAGACATTGAAATCCAAGAGGCACAGAGAACCCTCCTCAGATATAACTTGAATTGATCTTCTGCAAGACATATCATAGTGAAACTGGCAAAATATAAGGACAAAGAGAGAATTCTGAAAGCAGCTGGGGATAAAAGTTCCCTAATATACAAAGGGAGACCTATCAGAGTGATTACATACCTATTTACTGAAACTTGGCAGGTGAGAAAGGAAGGGCAGGAAATCTTCATTGTGATGAAGAGAAAAAATATGCATCCAAGAATCCTCTATCCAGCAAGACGGTCATTCAGAACAGAAAGGGAGATAACGTCTTCCCAAATAAACAAAAATTGAAAGAATTCGTCACCACTAAACCATCTCTACAACAAATCTTAAGAGGAACTCTATGAGGGAAACGTTGCAAGGAACACAGGGTACCAGAAACCACTACAAGCATGAATCCTACAAAGACCACAATGAATCTAAACCCATATTTTTTTCAATAATAACACTGAATGTAAATGGACTAAATGCTCTAATCAGAAGAAGTAGGGTAGGAGAATGGATAAAAAAATAAGATCCATCTATTTGTTGTCCACAAGAGACTCTTTTTAGACCTGAGTACACTTTCAGATTGAAAGTAAGGGGATGGAGAAATATATGCCATGCTACAAAAAGTCAAAAGTAAGCTGGAGTAGCCATATTTATATCAGACTAACTGAACTTTAACGTAAAGGCAGTAACAAAGGATGAAGTAAGTCATATCATAATTAAAGCCTCAATCCATTAGGAAGAGATAATAATTATAAATGTCTAT
>JAESUZ010005214.1:0-75000 GCA_017311185.1 Proteles cristata cristata
AATTCTACACCTTTAAATAATATTATACCGTATGTTAACTAACTGGAATTTAATAAAGAGTTGAAAATGGAAATAAAGTAACATTTTTATCCCTCCCAAAAAAGGTACAAAATTTAAGTTATGTAGAATGAATTCTAGAGATCTAATGTATAGCATGGTGTTCACTATTAATACAATGGTATTGTATACCTGAAATTTGCTAAAAGAACAGTCTTTAGTGTTCTCATTATATACATACAAAATTATAACTATGTGAGGTGGGGGAGAGGTTAACTTGCTTGACTATAGCAATCATTTCACAATATATACATCACATCATATACATACACACCTTAAATATTAGTTGAAATATATACATCATATATTTAAGTTTATATGATATATATTTAAAGTGTGTATTTACATATAGTGTATAGTGTGTATGTATATGTAAATATAGACATACATTAAGTATATACAAATTTTATATAACATATAGGTTCTCACCTTTAAGAGTCATAAAATATATACAGACATATGATAAACTTACATATACTATCATCTAAATAATCATCAATGTAAATATCAAAAAATTTTTAAGTTGTAAAGAGGCTTAGGGATGTCACAGGAATGCTAATTTGTCTTTGTATTTGAATGCCAACACTGTATTTCCTGTATTAACTAGCATTCTTAATTTCAAATAAATGCTTCAAATTAAGTAACATGGAAAATAGATCATTCAGTTAATTGTTTGAAATATGCAGAAACAGATGTTAGACAAAACTGGAGCACCCAGGTAACCTCAGTACTGATTACCTCACAGTTAAAAAGCAGCTGAATCCAGAAGTTTCCACTGAGGATTCTGGGGCCAGAGCCAGCCCATCTCTCTCAGGTTAAGGCCAGTTAAATGGATACTTGCCTCTCTCTCCATGTAACATAGTTTTGAATTAAAATTCGTTCAGTGGAAATTAAATCCAATCAGAAGCCTCTCTTTGGATGCTGAAATAAATACTGACCCAAACAATCTATAACAGTGGGCCTCTGGCTGCTCCACACTTGTACACAGGTTTCTTCTCACATTTAACTTTCAAGTAACAATAAGAGCAACATGTTTTCACGTGACACAATTACTCCTCAGGCAAATGAAACCATGCTCACTGTCTCCCTGAAAGGGAAGACCCAAAGTCTCAGCAATTATTACATTAAGTTCTGTGTAATATTAGTTCTCTTATGGTCACAATGCTGTCTTCATTTCTTATAGACCATGAACAAATTATAAAAGGTAACCACCACCAAACATTTAATTCAGTAGAGAAGTGGGAAAGAAGAAAAGGACATGGCTAAAGGTATATGCAATTTGATAATGTACCTGATAGAGAAAGAAAGATATCTGTAACTATTATTGCTCTCATTTCTACCACTGTTCATGAGTGTTTCGTCAGTATTTATAATGTGATTTCCTCTGATCCAATCAATGTTCCTTTTCATTCAACCTGCACCTCAGAAGGCCAGGGCTCTTATCTGGAGGTGATTCAAATCTATACTCCTGATTTCTGGTCTCTTAAAAGAATGTCTACCCAGGCTTCTTTTGTTTTTTTTCTTAATTTTTTTCCATTGACAGAAAGATGACCTGGATTCCAGAGATTCAACTTCCTGCCCACATTGCATGGAAGGCATTACATTTAACACAATAGTCAGAATCAAGCACCCCTGCCAATATCCTATAATTTGCTATGCTGTGTCAGCTATATTCAGAAACACTTGGGAAATTAACTCAGAATTGTTTCACGAGCCTCTGGGCCAACTGTGAGACAGATTAGGACAAAACTCCACTTATCAACTGATGCCCACAAAGTACAACTTTGCGTGGAAGACAAGAGTGACATTCTATGCCCTGGATACCAGAATCATCTCAGAGCCAGAGGCCAATATCCCTCCAAATATGAGATGGGCATATTGATTCTGATTAAAGTCATGGTGTCTTCAGGGAAAGACAGGAGAAAAATCTAGAATACACTGATCATAGTTTCACAAGAACCTTTCTCAAAGTTATGCATATTCCCATACTCTCAAGGGGACGGGGCTGTAAAATGATTCAGATGTGGGGTATAAGCAAGGTTCATTACTACCCAGGGTGGTAACTTAGTCAAGTTGTGGTTGTCATTGTTGTTAGTTTTTCCCCCATCATATGTAGAGTTTATTCAGTGTAAAAGAAGGGTCTCAGGGAGCTTCGCATCTTTGGGGATCAAGAGATAATATGATCAATTATCCTCAACTAGAGAGTCACACAGTCCTAACCATTTTGTTAAGCACTGCTGCCCTAATTAACGGATACAACCACTCCTACCCTGCCTGTTGTGCTATTATTTCTTCACTGCAATAAGGGAGCTTATAGCAGGGGATCACCTCCTCCCTGCCTCACTGGTGACAAAGCACAATCACTGGGGTACACCAAGGGACGCTGCTGCACCTGGCACCAACATATTTTTCAGCACCTTGTGCAAATGAGCAACCTCTAGGGATAAGGTTAGCAACAGGGGAAGGGAAGGGGTGGTAAAAATGACTAAGTCACACACAATAAATCCACTCCAAATACTTATCTCCCTAAGTCTTTCCTTTTACAATCCTAAGGAATTTCTGACTCCTCAAGATTATTCATCACAGTATATCACTGATATCACCTTTTCGTCAATTAGGCAAACAATCTGAACTATCTTCCAATTCCTTGACCAAACAATTTAAATCTCATGGGATCGGAATTTCATAGAGGAATAGTGAGGGAGGCCATATCAGGGCAGAGAAAACTACCCTCTATGGAGTAGCAATTTATCTCCTGTTTTATAAAATATAAAACATTAGGTAAATCAATAGATATTAATCCACACCCAAGGTTTGTACAGGCAATTCTGCTACTTAGTTCAAACAACAATGAAAATATCCCTCACCCTAAGAAATGTCGTTTGAGGCATGGAAAAAAAACTGATTGAAATTGTGCCTATTTATTTTCCCAGCATTTGCAAATTTTGCCTTTGAAGTGAGAATCGGGGGGCAGGGGGGAGGAGAAGTAGCAATAACCAAAATGACGCTGGTCTACACAATCTGTATTTTTCTGTTATGTGGAAATAAATGTATCTGGAATATTTCAGAATTTATTTTTATTCATTAAAATATTTAGATAGAAAAATCACTGAATCGTACATTTAAATAGGTGAGTTTGTGGGATAAAAATCTCACCTCAAGAAAATTAATCAATTAATTGCAGTTACTGAAAGAAGTACATAAATCCTGTGTTCCACCAATTCCACTTCTGAGAATTCATCCTGCATAAAGCTCTCAACCTAGGGGCACCTGGCTGGCTCAGTTGGTTAAGCATCAAAGTTAAGCTCAGGTCATGATCTCACAGTTTGTGGGTTCAAGCCCCATGTTGGGCTCTGTGCTGACAGCTCAGAGCCTGGAGCCTACTTCGGATTGTCTCCCTTTTTCTCTCTGCTACTACTCCACTCTCATTCTCCCTCTTCCTCTCTCAAAACTAAATAAACATTTTTTTAAAATGTTTTTTATTTATTTCTAGGAGAGAGAGAGAGAGACAGCGTGAGCAGGGGAAGGTCAGAGAGAGAGGGAGTCACAGAATCTGAAACAGGCTCCAGGCTCTGAGCTGGCAGTCAGCACAGAGCCCGACGTGGGACTTGAACCCACGAACCGCAAGATCATGACCTAAGCGAAAGTCGGACGCTTAACCGACTAAGCCACCCAGGCGCACCTAAATAAACACTTTTTTTTTTTTGCCAAGATAAGATAAATAAACATTTTTTTAAAAAGACTTAGAAAACTCTCAAACCTAAAAAAATTAGAGTTAGTCACTATTTCACATGCTTTGCAATAACTCATTAAATCTTTATTCCTTCATTAGGGATATAGAAAGTCCATTCATTTATTCATTTAACAAATACTTACTGTACTTACTATGCACCGTGCCACAGATAGGACGATAAGCTACAGTCCTGGTATAGATATTCAATAAAATAGTGAATACACAGAGAATATAAATTACAAATACTAGAAGGAAAAAAATTGATTAGGATAGAGATTAACTAGCCTCTTGATTAGGAGCTAATGAGGAAAGCTTTGTTTGAGGAAATTCCATTTAATTTGACAAATAGAAAACAGGATAAACAAGGTTTAGCCGGAATAAGAGTTGGTATTATGGAGGGTGTTTGATTCTTCTACATATAATTGCCAGTGCTGCATATGTAGACCTTGATATCCTATTAGAAGCTTATTGTGTGCAATGGGAGAAAGTAAAGAAAGTAGAATTAACTTGTTCAGCACAGGAAAAGCAGATACGACTGTGCAGTCTGAGTCAGTGACAATAGTAATGGAAACGTCATTCTAAAACTGCTTTTGATTCTATTTGAAAACTGCGTATGCTAGGGGAAGTTTAGAATAATCTCTCCTTAGTAAACAATATAGGTTGTAGAAAAACAGTTCACAAACTAGAAAACAGAATGCATACTTGGTTAAGATTTCAGTAGTGTAATCCTTTGTGCTTTAGTGGTTCACTCAGCACACATCACGTTATATTATTTTGTCTTAATTTTTTAACGGTTATTTATATTTGAGAGAGAGAGAGAAGAATGCAAGTAAGGGAGGGGCAGAGAGAGAGGAAAACACAGGATCTGAAGCAGGTTCCAGGCTCTGAGCTAGCTGTCAGCACAGAGCCCAACATGGGGCTCTGCCCCACAAACCGTGAGATCATGACCTGAGTTGAAGTCACACTTAACCGACTGAGCCACCAAGGTGCCCCAGCACATATCACATTATAAACAGAGGTGATGAATCCACGTCTCACCATGACTCCTTTGCTATTTCTTAAGGGCTGAGATTTCCATAGTTTGTAGTTGTGTATCTTATAGAAATGAAATCAGTGCAAGCCTTTATTCTTCCAATAATTCTATGAACACAATTTGTTAAAAGATCAGAGTGAACTACAAAATGAGTATATTAATGCCATTTTTCTACTTCATGAATATCAAATCTACAAGCAAAGTCTTGATAAAGTAATCATACTCTATGAAAACTGGATGTTTATATACTTTTTTTCTATTATATATTTTTCTCCAAAAAATATAATAAAGGATTTTAGTGAGAAGTCTCAAGTTATTAATATTGAGGCACATAGTGTATTATCATAAACGCTTTCTTGGGTTTCCCTGCAGTTTGGACTAAATTATACATATAAATTTAAAGTGTAAACACTGCAATAACTTGCTTAAATTTTATGTGAAAAATACCAGTGTCATTTCACATTTGAGGTTTCATTTGCTTTAACTTTCCTGATACTATGTAACCACCTAATTTATTGAGATTTAAAAGTCTTCTGCATAACTAAGTGTAGGATTGTACACATAAAGCTGTGGAATTTATTCACGACGATCCTGTCTAAATTATCATTTTTAGAACTATATTTGGTTACCATAAAAAAGCCATTAAAAATCATGAGCCAGGTGAGTAAAGTGTTTTTCAAGGTTTTCAAAATACCTGCTCTATTTTGAACAGGTTTTGTTCTTTTCATGTAATTCAATATGAGATATGCAAAAATACCATTAGGGCATACTGCTGTGTCAAGTAAGTATGCTACAACCTCCCTCCAAGTCCTGCAGTCCTCCTGTCTATAAACAGGGGTCACTGAATGATTTTGTGGGGTTTTTTTTTGAAATTTAAAGATATCTTTTATAAGGGTCTATGATGTACAGCAGACACAATGCTGGCTACTGAACCCTTGATTACAATGTGAAACTCAGCCTGGAGCTCTTTCTAGCGCAAATCTTCAAACATGGTAATATGATATAAGGTGTCATTGTCTAAAACGATGCAGCTAATCCCAGAATTCACTGGGATTTCACTGTGCCCCAAATCTCCTTCTGAAATTAAAACTTACTTTTGAGATCCAATCTATGTCTTCTACACAATTGTAACCAATAAGCTAGCTTCTCCATTGATTTCCCTTTTGGATCTTTCCTACTATGTGCTTTTCTATGAAACTACAACTCTTTTACTTCTTCCAGTACCAGTGTGGGATTGATTGCTCGTGTCACAGTGGAAGCAATGCCATTTGCAGACCTCCTCATTCTCACCTCCCTTTTCAGGTGATTGGTTTTATAAAGCACCTATGTTCTTCCTTCACTGCAATCTTCTATCAGCTCCCCGAGATGAATTGCCTCATGATTCATCTCCATTATGATATTTCAATACCAAATAACTTCATTTTCATTTATGCTACTCTTCACATATGATCTCTTACCTAACTATTGGCAAGATTCTCTGCAGGAGATCCTTTAAGCTCATCTTTGTCTGACAGTCTTTATCAAGAAAAATTATTCCTTCACTTCTAAGAAGAAATACGTGTATCTTGTAAAAATTAGTTAAATATAGAATGCTTTCTTTGTGCATAATTTTCTGAGATAAATATCAAATCTTAGGAGATGAGACAACGTTTAGATGAGAAATTATAGCATTAATCAACAGAAACAAAGGGATTCAGAATAAAAAAATAGGAAGCCCTTGTTAGGGGTTGAATCTCCCCCCAAATTTTGGAAGGTATGTTGGATGGACCTCTAATCCAACATGACTGCTGTTCTATAAGATGATGACCATGTGAAGACACATGCACAAAGAACAAAATATGGTAACAAAGGCAAAGAGTGGAGTTAGGTCCCTCTCCAAATCAATGAATGCCAAAGACTACCAGTGGCTACCAGAAGTTCGGAAGAGACACAGATTTCTCTACAAGTTTCAGAGGAAGCATGACTCTGCAAACAACTTCAGGTTAGACTTTCCAGGCTCCAGAAGTATGAGACAATAAATTTTATTGTTTTAAGCCATCCAGTTTGTGGTATTTTGTGACAGAAGCTCTAAGAAACTAAAACAAACAAATATCCTGCTAACTCAGTAAGGAAAATAAGTGGGAAAATTCCAAAAGTAACCAAAGAAAGTAACAATAAATAATAAAAAATATGGAAACTAATTAATTTTAAAATAAATATAAATGCAAGTCAACAAAGAGGAGAGATAATCTATAATAAATTTCCAAATACTGTCACGAGGCTAACAAAGATGGGCCCACTGATGGAAATCTAATAAAAATGAAAATAGAGAAAGGATAAAAATTAACAGAAAAAGGAAATAAATATCCCTAGAAAACGGCAATAATAAATATCATTATAAGGGGGATTTTTAATAAATACTCTGTAAATGATGACAAGTAATGAGAAGGGCTAGATATAGTATTTAATGTCCATTCCAGATTTGTAAAAATTTTAGTAGGTAGGATTTCCAAAACTTGATAAAGGGTATCTATGAGAAACATATAAAAATTCATACTTAAGGGATGGGTGAGTGGCTCAGTCATTAGGTGTCTGACTTCAGCTCAGGTCATGATCTTGCGGTCCTTGAGTTCGAGCCCCACATCGGGCTCTGTGCTGACAGCTCAGAGCCTGGAGCCTGTGTAGGATTCTGTGTCTCCCTCTCTCTCTGCCCCTCTCCCACTCATCCTCTTTCTCTCTCTCTCTCAAAAATAAACATTAAAAATTTGTTTAAACAATTCATATTTTATGTTGAATATTTACAAGTGTTCCCATTAAGTCAACAATTCAACTGATACAAAAGAAATGAGGAAAGAATTCATAAGGAAAGCACAAAGCAATTTTTTTGCAGAGATTATGATATTCTACTTCAAAATAAATACAAATAACTGCAAACTAAATATCACTTAGAAGAAAGTTCAGCAAAATTACTCAATATATCATCAAAACAAAATTAATACATTCTTAGAGACTATTCATAACTGAAAGTGTAATGAAACAGAAAATATCCTATCCACAAAGCAACACAACATCCACAGAACACAAACTAATTATCAAATCTATACTTGAGATATTTTATGGCTAATAACTTAAATATAAATTTTAGAACATAATATTTGACATCAAGTAATGGAGACATCTATCAAAGTGGTAGATGGAAAAATATCCTGTTTTAAAAGTATATAAATTTGGTGCAATCTGAACAAAGGTTTTTTATGGAATTTGACAACTGACTTATAAGATATTGTAAAGGGAAAAAAGTATTAAAACGGGAAATTCCCGTACAAGTAACAAAGAAGAATATACATTTAGGGCAACTATAAATGCTGTTAGTGCAGGATAAAAAATAATACAACTACAGAACCGAATGTTTAGAAAGAGACCTATGTAGACATGTGTCAATGGTCATAGAGAAGTACTTCAAGTCACTGGTAAAACTATGGACAATTCAAAAAATTTGTGATGAGGCAACTGAATATCTAATGGAATTCTTTATCTGTTAGTAAAATATCCCAGGCTAAAACTAAAAATAAACTTCTGATGGATCAAAGAGATCCATAAGGAGAAAAAATGTGTTCATGATCTTACATTAACATAGACTTCCATTTAAAAAAGACATAAAGGTAAACATTTATATATTTGAACACACACAAATGCAAATTTTTTCATGACAACAGGAAGCTTAAAAAAATTTAAAAGACTAACATATGACTAGGGAAATGTAATTTCAAGAGAGAGATAAAAAGCTTCCAGAATCTACAAAGAAATCCTTCATATTAATAAGAAAAAACATACCTTATCAAAAATGGTCAAAGAGTATGAATTCAGGAAAAAACAATTATAATCTACCAGTAAACACATAAAAACGTGTGCAACATTACCAATCCTACAGGAAGATTAAGAAAAATTAAAGCAAAAAAAAAATCCCACAAGTTTTCTTCTGTGGTAAAATAATTTTTCATAAAATAGAACTCTCAAATACATGTAAAAATTGATTCATTTGCTGTTGGTTAGGGTCTAAACGTATAAAGTCTTTGGAAGGGTATTTGACAGTATCTCTTAAAATGTAAACGTGTATTCCCCAGGAGCCACCAGTCACTTTTCTTTATTAGAAATAAATGTAAACAAAAGAGAAATGTAGGTAAGTCATATAATATTATATGCCCTAGTGAAATATCCATTAATAGGAATTAAATAAATCTCTACATAAACAAATGCTATTTAAGTAGATTTAAATTTTTTTTTATGTTTATGTATTTTTGAGAGCCAGAGAGTGAGACAGAGTGTGAGGGACGGAGGGGCAGAGAGAGAGGCACAGAATGTGAAGCAGGCTCCACGCTCCAAGCTGTCAGCACAGAGCCCAATGCAGGCCTTGAACTCATGAACCATGAGATCATGACCTGAGCTGAAGTCAGATACGTAATCAACTCAGTCACCCAGGCACCTCTAAACAAGTGCTATTTAACTGTTAAAAAAAAATGCAAAGGAATTTTAAGAACTGATGTGCAAAGTTCTCCAAGACACTCAAGATCAGAAAGCAAGCAGCACAAAATCAAATACATTTCATTTGAATTTTTATTTTATGTGAGGATTCTTTTTGTATGTACGTCTACTAATATGGAAGTGGAAGGATAAATACCAAATTTCTCACAAAATCTCTCTTTGTATTAGAAACTAAATGAGAGTCAAGGGGAGGAGTTGAAAAGAAACTGCCAACTACCTTTGGCTCTCAATTCTTATTTTTTTACATTTTATTTCATTAATTAGATTACAAAATAACTTTTTAAAAGTAATCATATGGATATGTCTTTAAAGTTTTATTTCTTCATTTTCTTAAACAGGCTCCATACCAAATGTGGGGCTTAAACTCATGACCCTGAGATCAAGCAGCACATGCTCTACTGACTGAGCCAGCCAGGTGCTCCAAAGTTATATTTCTAGCATGATGTTCTCTTAATACTTTAATTCAAATCCTTAGCCTCTTTATCAGCTTACAGACTTTTAACTGGGTATAATAATTAATATAAAAATAGTTAAGAAGAAATTAGTTTACTAATGTGTGAATCTCTTTCATTCTCGACTATAAAAATTATGCCCTCAGAAACTGCACAAGACTGGGTGAGCGAATCCTCCAGTCCACTTTATTTATTCAGTGCCCACTCTCAACCCTGAACATTTATAAGTACAGGTGTAAAGCTGTGAAAAATAAACCCTACATTAAAAGCATTAGATATTACAGAGTTGGGATATTTAACACAGCATTTTTCATCTCAGGTAAAGAAACACATTTGGCTTACACGGATTTCAGTTCCATCAGTTACATCTGCCCAGAATCAATTTTCCCCATCGCAGAAATTTGCTACTTGGTAATGAACAAGAGCTACGCACATGAAATTAAGGAAGTCATTGCTTAGAGTTAGATAAATAGCGGAACTAATGAAACTGATGAACAAAGATTCTTTTGAATCTTCTGGTAAATTATTCGATATGTCGAACTCAATTTTAAAGCTTAGTGAAAGTGAATTTAAAGAGCTGATCAAAGTCAGTCTGTGATTGTTTAGCATATAAATAACTCAAAGGAGAATGTTCTATTAAGGACATTTTTTTTTCTAGGAGAGAGAGAGAGAGACAATGTGAGCAGGGGAGGGTCAGAGAGAGAGGGAGATACAGACTCTGAAATAGGCTCCAGGCTCTGAGCTGGCAGTCAGCACAGAGCCCAACGCGGGGCTCGAACCCACGAACCGTGAGATCATGACCTAAGCGAAAGTCAGACGCTTAACCGACTAAGCCACCCAGGCGCCCCTAGGACACTTCTTAAAATTTGTTGGAAATTGTTAATAGATGGTCTGCTAGGAGTAACTCAGGGCTTCTTCGGTTACAGGCAAAGGGGACTACCACAGACTGAACACAAGGACTTTGTTTTTCTAAATCTCTTTTCTTCTATCAAATGGGTGAAAAAAGGACACTAGTCACCCATCCATGCCTGGTCCTCGTCTCCCAACCTGGCCAGCTCTATTTACCTTAAGTCCATTGTACCCAATGTTATGTTTTTCCTTACTCTTTAGATCACTATATGTGTCAATTGCATCCTCCATAAAGGACATGTTACAGTCTGACCTCCATTACCTCAACATGTGATTTGGAAATAGGATATTTGCATTGATATTCAAGTTAAAATGAGATCATCTGAGTGAGGGAAATTAAGACACAGAGACACAGAGAGGAAAGACAATGTGAAGACACAGGGAAGAGATGGCCATGTGACTAGCATGAAGTATCCAGAAGCCCAGCATGCACCAAAAGCTAGTAGAGGCAAGTAAGGATTCTCTCCTGGAACCGAAGAGAGAGTCGGCTTTGCTAACAGTTCAATTTCAGACTTCTGGCTCTAGAACTGCAATTCAACAAATTTTTATTGTTTTAAGCCATCCAGTTTTTGGTACTTAAAGACAGCACTAGGAAACTAATAGAGCAGTCATCACGAGAAGCTCCAGACCTGCAAGTCACACCTACGTTAATATCCCTGAATCCTCATACGACTCCCCGAATCTACCTTCCTGTTCCATTATCTACCTACCCTCTCCAAATGAAAACTTCCACTGTGCGCTCAAATTAATGGTCCATCATTAGTGAAATCTTCAATACCCTGAATCTCTTCTTCAAACATTGTGTTAAATTTCTTGATCTAACAAAGATCTGGCTCTTCTGAGGATGCGGCTTCTCCTGTAGCCCATGAAGTTCCTCTTCCACACCCTGGTAGCCCTGAGTATTTAGGTGAGTGGTACCCCCATGCTTCTTCCGACAGAGGCTGTATAAATGAGCGATATATCCGTGCTGCTCCTTGCCAGTACCAGGTCATCGTCCTTCCTGCTTACCTAAAACTTCCACTTGTACTCTTTGTCAACAGACTGTTATTCACTCCTTCTCATTTCTGCTGTTATCTACCTATTCTCAGATCAGTCATTCATGTTGTTACGATGTGACTCCTGACTTCCTAATTTCCGTCTGAAATTTTTCATTTTAATATACATCAAAATGACCCCTCAGTCAACATGCTTAGTCCCTTGAACTCTATTGCAATGATTTTCATCTCTTCCTTAACCTAGCAACTCATCTACATAATCATTCTCTAGATCTAGTTACTAACAGCATCTGTGATATTTCTGTTAATTGCAGGTATCTCACTGACCACGTCTCCAACCTTTCCAGTTTACTTTCTCCACCATGTCAATTCGTACTTTCTTTAGTTCTACACTAGGATAACAATGCCATGCCCCCTTCATCTTTACATTCTCATCCACACTTCGTCCCTCTGTTCTCTTAACTTAGCAAAACATTTAATGGTGGGAAACTCGTACTCACTCCATTGCATACAGTCTCAATCTGCCTGCCTATGTTTTGCTGTCACATTCACTTAGAGAAAACACATTCTTGGTAACATGTATTTTTTTAAGATTTTTTAAAAAAATTTTATTTATTTTTGAGAGAGAGAGACTCAGAGCGTGAGCAGGGGAGAGGTAGAGAGACAGACACACAGAATATGAAGCAGGCTCCAGGCTCTAAACTGTCAGCAAAGAGCCCGACATGGGGCTGGAACTCACAAATTGCAAGATCATGACTTGAGCCGAAGTCAGACACTTAGCCAACCAGGTGCCCATTTTTTAAGAATGTAAATGTAAGAATGCCACCTGGGTGGCTCAGTCGGTTAAGCGTCTAACTTCAGCTCAGGTCATGATCTCATGGTTTGTGGGTTCGAGCCCTGTGTCGGGCTCTGTGCTGACGGCTCAGAGCCTGCAGCCTGTTACAGATTCTGTGTCTCCCTCTCTCTATGACTCTCCCCTGCTCTTTCTCTCTCTGAAATAAGTTTAAAAAATATTATAAGGGGAAATAATTAAATGAGGCCATGTGAAATTATGGAGTCAGAAACCTGGCATGATATCTCAATTACATTTTTCTCATCAGATGTTCTTTCCTATTATTAAGATTAAATTACTAATATGCAGAAATATTCAATGAAAGAATATAAGCCATTACCTTTTGTCATGAAGAGTCACAGTACAGTGCTGTCAGAGAAAGGTAATCATATATTTTTGATAATTTTGACATGTATTTGTAGCCCATTATGTCACAGGGAATAAAGAATGTAAATGCAAATTCTCTTTACTCAGATTTCAGGAGAGTATCTTTTGAATTTGGGACATTGTCGATCTCTCTAAAAGTCTCTTCAAGGCTCCTTTCACTTCCTTGTTCCTCAGACTATAGATTAGCGGATTCAAAGCAGGATTGATGACAGCATAGAACAAGGAGATCAATTTATCGCCTTCAGCTGAATATAGAGATTTGGGTCTCATGTACATGAACATACCTGTCCCATAATAAATGGTCACCACAGTCAGATGAGAGCTGCATGTAGAGAAAGCCTTTTTCCTGCCTTCTGCTGACTGCATCCTCATCACAGCAACCAGTATGCGTAGGTAGGAGAGGGTAATAAGGAAGAAGGGGAGCAAGAGGGTACCACATGCACCTATCACCATCATTGTCTCCTGCAGGGATGTATCAGCACAGACCATATGAAGAAGAACAGGTACTTCACAAAAAATATGGTCAACAATATAAGGGCCACATAAGGGAAGCATAGTGAAGTAGAGGGGCACCACTGAGGCAAAGAAGCTGATGGTCCATGCTCCCACAGCAAGCTGTACACACATAGACCAGTTCATGATGAGCAGGTATCGCAGAGGGTAACAAATGGCCACATAACGGTCCAAAGACATGATTGCCAAAATAATGCATTCAGCTGCTCCCATTAGCAGGGAGATGTAGGTCTGAGCAAGACAGAAATCATAAGAGATAACTTTCTTAGGAGCAAGGAGGTTGAAGAGCATCTTGGGGACGACAGTTGTGGTGTAAAATATATTCAGAAAGGCCAAGTGGCAGAGGAAAAAATACATGGGTGCCTGGAGACAGGAATCAATTACCACTAAAATGATAAGAGCTGTGTTTCCAAAGAGATTGACCAGATACACCACAGAGAAGATGAAGAAGAAGGGCATCTCAGTTTTGGGGTGATTAGAAAATCCAACAAGGACCAACTCGGTGATGGTGCTGGAATTTTCCTGAGCCATGTTGAGTGCCTACAATAATCAGGGAGAAAAAAAATGTTCCTTAAGGGCAATGAACCATAGATAAATATCAAAGACACACTAATTCTTTAACATTACTAAAGTGCTATTCAGGAGATTGTGTTCAGTAATTTGCCAGACTGAATTCTCCTCTCTCTCTGTCTCTCTCTCTCTGTCTCTCTCTCTTTCTGAAAACACATTTTAACTGAAATTTGAAAAATGTGATCCTATACACTAGAATAAAACAAATTCTCATCTACTGATATATTAGAATAAACAAATACACATTTTAATTCCAAAATATACATAAACACAGACACAAATGTGCATATGCACACATGTGTATGTACACAAACATGTAAGCATACACAAATATTGAATAAAATATTTTATATTGATCCTGAGTAATCTTGCTAAAATATAAAATGAGGGTTTTTAAAAAAAATTTAATGTTTTATTTATTTATGAGAGTGAGAGAGAGGCAGTGTGAGCAGGGGAGGGTCAGAGAGAGAGGGAGACACAGAATCTGAAACAGTATCCAGGCTTTGAGCTAGCTGTTAGCACAGAGCCCGACGCGGGGCTTGAACCCACATGATCTCACCTGAGCCGAAGCCGGACGCTTAACCGACTGAGCCACCCAGGTGCCCCTAAAATGAAGGTTTTGTTTTTTTTTTTTTAAAGAAGATATGGCTATTTATGTTTTAACAACATATTTCCTTGTTTAGGTTATATGAGCCCTTAAAAGGAACTTGCGTAATTTGTTAAAATGATTATTATAGAAAAATGAGACAGCCATTTTAGGAAGTCGCATGTGAAGTCAGAGGACTTTAATGAATTTGTTAAATTTGCAAGATAAATAAGTGGCAAATATGGATGTAGAACTCAGACAATTCTGATAATATGTAATCCCCATGTTTGCCACTGTTCATCTTTCCATTTAGAGGTTAGAGACTCATTCAGACACACACATTTGTTCATGTATAAGGATATGTTGTGTATGCTTTGAGATTTAGAGAAAAATGCAGGTACATATTAGTTTAGACCTATTTTCAATCCAATATCCAACACCAAGACACAAATACATGCTCATAGCATGAGGAATAAGATATCCCATTTATCCTAATCTTTACTACTTTACATTTTTAAAGTACTGAATTTCAGGAAGTAATAAAACCTTTCTACCTCAAATAATGTGCAATCCAGTCTCTTCAAAATAATGTGCAAAAATTTATTCTTTTTTTCTTAACAAACTCAATATTCTCTTCTCAGAGTTGTGTGAATATAGACTGTATACTGCACCAGCACACCCCGATACCCACTGACTGTATTTTCATGTATTCCCCCTTGCTTCCTCCAAATTGTGTTTTTAAATGTTGAAATTTATAACCTGATAAGGAATCACGGTATAATAAGGTAAATTAGTTATTGAGGCACCACTTCATCTTGACATATAAGGACAATACTAGTGATATAGAAGCATATCTAACAGTTGTGTTTTTCTACTTTGGACAGTGTTGTATATGTTTTATTTGGATTATGTCATCTGAATTATGCAGTGACCTTATGGGATGGGTTTAGGTTTATCTTCATTTTATAATGAAAAAACTGTACTTCAGAGAATATAATCCCTTACCAAGTATACACAGCTAGATAAGGTTTGACTATGAGTCAAGCAAGGGGCCGTAATTTTGATTCACACTCTTAATACACAGCTTTCCTTACTATTAGAAATCTATAGTACTTAAATTGACAGTAATATAGCTACATTATCACTATTGCCTTTTCCACCGCATCGCTCATAGGCGTTCATTCACAAATACAAGCAATGACATTTCTAGAAATGGCAATATCATATATTTTTCATCCCTTTCTCAAGATTATACACAACAAAATTATAATATGTGGTCACATCCTTACAAAAGGGAGAAAATTCAGAAAAACTTATCTAGACTCTAGAAAGGAGGGGCATCTGCGTGGCTCAGTCGGTTAAGCATCCAGCACTTGATTTCTGCTCAGGTCATGATCTCAGCTTCCTGAGACAGCCCCATCTCAGGCTCCATGCTGATGGTGCAGAGCCTCCTTGGGATACAATCTCTCCCACTCTCTCCCTGCTCCTTTGTCTCTCAAAATAAATAAATACAATTAAAAAATAAAGTAAATTATAGGAAGGAATTTACCATTTGGAGATTGTAGTCTGCCTTGACTTCTAGTTAAATACATTTCATCAAATTGATAACTTAGCCTTCAAGGAGAATGGATTAAAAAAAATATGCTAAGGTCTATTCCTGAATTAGTCCAGTTCACCTATATTTCATTATTCAGGAGTGTCTCAAGGTCCTGATTTTGCCATTCTTTGCATATACTTCATTTAAAAGAGGAATCTGCCCTAGCTGTCACTGGAGTCCGTGATCCCTGGACTCCCTTTTCTCTGGTTCACATTTAAACCACCTTTGCTGATGGTTTCCTCTTCTGAAGTATGGTAGGGTATTGGGTAAGATGATGTGGAAATAAATGTAAGTCCTGTGCGTTTGTAGAGTTTAGAGCAGTTAATACATAGCTGCATTTCAATATATTAACAAATAATTAGGTCCCAATCCCTGAGGAACCTTGTTAGTTTTATGAATATGTGCTGGGTATAGGGAAGGGTGAGGAAGGGGGAGAGAAAACAATTAGGTGCTGCTTAAATGAGGAAAAGCTAACTTAACAATTCCAGTTATTAAGTATATGTGACTTTGAATTTCATCTCTTTGTCTATATGTCTATGTCAAATGTATGAAAAAAACTAATATTTACAGACTATTTTCATGAATAGTCTTTTCATGAAAATTTTCATGAAATGGTCATGTATTTTCATGAATGGTCACTTATGTTTACTTTATAAATTTGGTATCTTGACCATATTTCAAATATGGGTATGCACTGGTGTTTATAAGCAGGATGACAGACATAGTCCTGGACAAATGTTAGGAAACAGAGTTAAAAAAAATAGTAGATATTTGGCATTAATGGGTGAAAAATACATAAACATTCTTGAAGGTAAAACTTTTGACTAAGAAGATGCCAGATCAAGGGGCTCCTGGGTGGCTCAGTCAGGTAAACATCTGACTTCATCTCAGGTCATGATCTCAGAGTTTGTGATTTTGAGCCCTACATCAGGCTTTCTGCTGTCAGTACAGAGCCTTCTTTGTATCCTCTGTCCCCATCTCTCTCTGCTTCTCCCCCACTCACACTCACACTTTCTTTCTCTCAAAAACAAATAAACATTAAAAGAAGAAAAAAGAAGAATATGCTAGATCAAGAAAATGGACAATTCATGGATTTGCAGAAGGCTCACAAAATGCAAGACCCATTGGTTATCATATGAAGAATCACTGTTCATACATAACCAAAACACCTTTTTTTTTTTAATATTTTCTTTATTTCTGAGCGTGAGCAGAAGATGGGCAGAGAGAGAGGGAGACACAGAATCTGAAGCAGGCTCCAGACTCTGAGCTGTCAGCAAAGAGCTCGATGTGGGGCTTGAACTCATGAACTGTGAGATCATGACCTGAGGTGAAGTCGTACTGAGCCACTCAGGCGCCCCCCAAAACACCTTTTTATAACAGAATTCTCAGTATAACTTATAAGTTAATCAATTGATACACAGGAAAAAAATTAAACCCCAAAACTTTAATTGTATTGGTAGAATGGCCATATTGGAGGGCATAGAAGCTTGGACCATGGACGAAATGAGCCTATTGTCCTTTTTGCCCAAATAGAACTTACTCTACTATATATATACAGTGGGCCATGATGCCCATGTCAAAAAGCATAAGATCTATACAAATTAAAAGTATTTGGGATTAAACTGGTAACAAATTACAGAACCAGTAGACTGTGGTGAGATCAAAAGCATCAATTGGAAAGCAGAATAAACAAAATATTTATTCCCACTGACATAAAATTGTCCAAATTGTTTTTTTCACTTAAGTGCTTTCCTATGCTTTATGCATCTAAATACCTTCCATTAAATCAAATATTATTTAAGTGTTATTATTTGTGATGCCTTTCCAAATTTCTTCAGTACATACTTAGCTTCCCCAACTTTTAAATTATGCCATCTTTTTGTTATATAGAGCTATTTCAGAGGCACACGGCTGGCTCAGTTGATGGAACATGTGTATCTTGATCTCAGGGTTGTGAATTCAAGTCCCACACTGGGTGTAAGGATTGATTACAAAATAAATAAGTAAAATATTTTTAAAATGAGCTACTTTATTTTGTTTATTTATTATCTATTGCTGGGTAACACACTTCATCAAATTGTATCTTATAAAGCAAAACACAAGTGCATAGTTTCTGAGATTTAGGATGTTCAGAGCAGCTTGCCTGGGTGCCTTTAGATCAAGATCTCTCAGAAGCTCCAGACAAGATGTTGACCAGGACTGCAGCTATCTGAAAGCTTGATTCCTGGTGGAGGATCTACCTACGGGAGCACTTGCATGGTGCTTGGCCAGATTTAGTTCCTTGACGGCTGCTGCTTAGCGATCTCTGTCCCTAGTCATGTTGTCCACTCCATGGGATTTCTCATAATATGGCATCACATTTTTTAATGAGTGCATTTGTATGGGATACAAATGAACTCTATATAATATTTAATAACCTAAAGTAGGTAGTGACATACCGTGATTTCTTTCTCATTCTATTGGTCACATAGACTAACTTTGGTACAATGAAAAAGGGAACTATACAGATTGTCAATACTAGGAGATAGATCATTGGGTGGGCAGCACCAGGGATACTGGCTAACAGATATAAATCAATGTTTTCCAAACCTCCAGTATTACAGTGAAGCATGCTTGGAGATTGAAGGAGAAAATATTTCTCATTTTTCTCATTCTTTTTGTCTTTATTTCTGTTTTCTTCTTAAGAGCCAACTTCATAAGAGTGTTGTCTTTTTTTTTTTTGGAGTGGAGCATTTGTCATTGATTAGAGTAATTTTCCAATAGTTCACTCTGAAATTGTGGAATTAATTATTAGAGACAAATGAAACCTCAAACTAAAAAGTTATTATAAAGCATTTGCTTTTCACTGAAGAAAGTGAGACCTTGGAAATATGCCAATTATTTCACTAAAGGGATAGGCACATAAAATTTAGGAACCCAGTTTCATCAGTGGACACATCTCCCCAACTTTCCCATTTGATAACATTATAACATTAGATTGAATTTAATTTTTCTTCTACTGTAATTTTCCCCACCTCCCAATGACACCACTAACTTCTATGAATTGTATTTTTCATTTTACTCACTTTCAGAATGTTCTTTCACTATCTTTTCTTCATCCTCACTTTTACCCTAAGATGTGATATTTTCCAGAATTACATTCTCAAACATTTTATCTTCTCCTTGTACACTCTTGTCCATATATACGTTTGCAATTACAAATATTTAGTTGAGTTTTAGCTTATGTCTATCTCACGGTGAGTCCCTTGGATTCTAAAAGGTCTATAGGGAAAGTGGTTTTAATGTCTATTTCCATAATGACCATAGATGTTAAGCATATTTTCTTATGTTTATTTTCCACCCCTACATATTATTTAACAAGAGGTCCATTCAAATATTTTGCACATTTTAAAAACTGAGTTGTGTTTTTATTGATGATTTTTAAGAGGTCTTTGTACATTTGGATATAAACTCCTTATCTGATACATGATTCGCAATATTTTCTCCCAGTCATCACCTTAGATTTTCATTCTCTCTTTTGCAGAGCAAAAGTTTTTAATTTAATAAAGTTCAACTTTTCATGTTTTCTTTCTTATATCATGCTTTGAGTGTTGTACCTAAAAGTCATCATTACAGCAAAAGTCATTATAGATAATCTATATTTTATCTCTATAAGTTTTATAATGTTGCATTTTATTTATTCATCTATTTATTTATTTATTTATTTTACTTTTAAATAAGATGTAAGTTGAGTGTCTAGAATTATTTTTGTGTATGGATATTAAATTATTATAGCACAATTTGCTGAAGACACTGCCTTTCCTCCATTGAGTCCCCTTTAAGACGTTGTTGACAATTAGCTAGCTATAATATATAAGTGTGTATTTCTGGGCTCTTTATCATGTTTTATTGATCTTTTTGCTTTTTCTTTTACTAATGCCATTACAGTCTTGATTACTGTAGCTTTATAAGTCTTGAAATCAATTTGTTTAAATCTACCTAGTTTGTTCTCTTTTTTTAACATTAACTTAGCTATTCTATTCACTTTGTGTCTTATAAAAACTGTAGGATACATCTGTTAATGTCTATGAAATTGAACTTTGGGATTTTCACTGGGATTGTGTTGAATATGTAGATCAAGTTGGGAAGATTTGACATCTTGACAATACTGAATTTACCAATATGTAAAATGGAAAATCTCCATGTTTATTTAGATTTTCTTTGATTTCTTCCATCAGTATTGTTGTAGTTTTTCACATATAGAGCCTGTACATACATTGTTGGATCTGTGTATAAGTTATTTCACTTGGTATCATTGTATATATACCTATATATTTTTAAATTCTAGTTGGCAATTGCTGGCATATTCGATAGCAAATGAGGCTTGTGTACTGCTCTTGTACAACACAACCCTGATAGTCTCTTAATAGTATCAGAAATCTGAGCTGAGCTAAGAGCCATTAAATGTCACGTCATCAATTAAGGCCATGAGTCAAAGTGAAAGTAATTAGCAAAAGCTTTATTCACTTACTGTTACTGTAGTAGTTCAGGCAAGAGACAGGAAGAAGGTACCATGCCCCCAATAGGAAATGGTTTCCTATTTCCCCATGGAATGATACTGGGCCAGCATCATATGGAGCAGAGGAGAAGGAAGAATCATGTCATATCACCCATGTTGGGGAATGTGATCAAAAAGACACGACTGCCAATTGACCTGTAAGTTAGACCCAGGAGCTTGGAGACTCTCTGATCTCTGCCTTGCCCTTGGAAGGTGGGTTCTGCTTGCCTTTCTGGCTCCACGAGGCTGCTCCAAGGACATAACCTTGAGATGTAATATGATATTGAAAATATTTACATGGTATATATGTGACTGTGCTCAGTTAGGGCCTCTTTATAAGCTTTTAAAATTTGGAGAGTGGAGACAAGGATCCATTAATCTTGCTGCCACCCAAGATAAGGCTCATATGTAAGTTCCCTTTGCTATTATTGAAACTGCCAACTACCAAACTGGAGTGGCCTGCTCCTTCCTTTGAGGGGTCCATTTCAGATTACACCTGGAGAGATTCCAAGAGGGTTGTGACCTACTCAACACCCCACCTCCCCAACAAAAGGCTTTTTTTTTTTTAATTATCCTGAAGGCAAGGGGAGGGGTTATCAGTTGTAAAGGACTGAATGATGAATCACAGTGGAGAAAGGAATCTTTGAGAGCTCCTGATGAGTAGGTGTCTCAGAGGTACCTAAGAAGGGTTTGGCCAAGGATCTCTGATTATGAGGCTTCTGAATAAAGATACCTGTGCTAGGAAAGTATCTATAAGAGCATGTTGGCTGGATGGCCAGAGTCCTTAACTGTAACTTTCCACTAACTCTGCAGTGTGCCAGTGTGCTCTTCCTTCTGAGATCTGCCATGTAAAGCACTCATAATAGCCTGTAGTTGGACCTGCAAGATAACACATAGCATTTGGGCTAGAAGCCAGACTCTTCAACTCTACCTCCTTAGTTTCTTGGGCTCAAATGAGAAATAGGCTAACTCAACATTGAGCCAGATAGGTTTGACATTGAATAGCTGTGCCAAAAACTGAGTAATTAGTCTGAGGCCACAGAGAGACAATCAAGTGACCACCCTCTGTCCAGCCCAAGCAACAGGTTCTGCGTCACCAGCCTGGACCCTGACACGCTGCCAGGGTTCGCCACACTCCTCATGGACATCTTGTTCTACTCCAGAGGAGTGAAGGACCCCATGGCTTCCGGAGAGGACTGTGGCCACATCCACTTCTCCTTCTCCTTCATTGAGGGGTACATCTCCTTGGTGATGGATGTGTAGACCCAGCAGTGGTTCCCTAATAATTTGCTGTTCACAAGTGCGTCTGGAGAGCTCTGGAAGATGGTGTGGATCGGAGGACAGCCGCTGGGATTCGATGAGTGTGGCATCTTGGCTCAGATCTTCGAGCCCCTGGCTGCTGCAGACATCCCCGCCTACTACATCAGTACTTTCAAGTTCAACCACGCGCTGATACCAGAAGAAAACATCAACGCCGTCATCAGACGCCCTGAAAGTCAGCCAAGCAGAGAAGCATTAGGAAGGCTTCTTCCGCTCCTCCCTGTCATCCCCCTAGGCCTGGGCCAGGCCCCTGTCCCCAAGATTCTTTCACAGTTATTTTTCACGGACTGGAAAATCGGCCCCAGGGGCCCTCAAGACAAGGCCTCAGGGAGACACCTCCGATTGTTCACCCTGCTGGGCCTGGGACCCAAGCTAAGGCCTTCCGATGGCCCCCTGCCTTCCTGGATCCCCCAGGCCCTCCAGAGACACCCCCCGCAGCTGCCTCTTCCCCCCCCAGCCCTCCAAAAAATGATGTCTGAGGCCCACGAGCCTGCCAGGTGATGGGCTTCCCCTCTGGCCTCGCCCACAGCAGGGAGCAGATGTTGAAGGAAGCAGTCTCCTCCTCCAAGACGATGGGGTTCTGATTCTCACGTCGTCTTGGGGAGCTGGCGGAGGGAAGTCGAGTTCATGAAGACCAGGGAGCCTCCCGTGAGGCCCTGGGGCTGGATGTGGTGGCTGCTGCTCTCCTGTTCTATCAGCTCCGGGCTGGTTCCCGCAGAGTGGAGGCCAGTGTGAGAAAGTGACAATCAAGGTCATCCCAAGAAGTACTACCAGGACTATCTGGAGGACAGAACTTAGCCATAAGCTCCAATCATTGCCAAGCCAGGAAAAGATACCCCATAATTAAGCTTTTCATCAGAGAACCTGAAGTCTTCCTTTATAAGCTGTACAATGAATGGACTGTTGTATTTTGCCATTCCATTGATCCAGGTGCAGCACAAAGTGTTAGCAATTGTACTGACATATCTTGGCTGGCCATCAGGAAGCTGAGGACAGTGATAATTAAAAAACCCAGGGACCAAAGAATTGAGTTTCATTCACTGTGCCTCCAAACTTGAGAGAGTGTTATTAATAACCTCAGAAAAGATCAAGGATAAGTTTTATACAATCTTTTCTAACTGAAAGACTCTGATAGTGGGAATGATTACCTGAATCATTTACTTGAGCAGAGTCAGCAACACCACATGACATTTCCTTCTTTGATCATCATGTGCCTGGTTTTGGAATTCCTTCCTTACTTGTCTCTGTGTGAGATTCTTAATGAGGGTGACTATTTTGATTATTTAGAAGTTTCTTATTTCTGGCCTGTATGAGCATGTTACATTGCCAGGGAAAAGACAGGTGAAAGACTGGCATTTAAAAAAAAAAAAAAAGAAAGAAATAGGGACACCTGGGTGGCTCAGTCAGTTAAGTATCCGACTTTGGCTCAGGTTATATCCATGCCTTGTGAGTTCGAGCCCCACATTGGGCTCTGTGCTGACAGCTTCAGATTCTGTGCCTCTCTCTCTCTCTCTGCCCCTCCCTTGCTTGTGCTCTGTCACTCAAAAATAGATAAACATTACAAAATTTTAGAAAAAAAATAATATTCCAAGGTGACACTCACTGTACTACGAGTGCAATAATCCTGACTACTGTGGAGATCAATTGACCACAAGTCCCTGTCAAAGGGAAGATTGCTTAAGTGTAACTGAAAGGTCTATGTAAGGCAGGTGAAAGAAGGGAGTAGGAGAAGGCTGCCACTATCAAGGACAAAACAACCCTAAATTTTTTCGTCCTTTTCCCATACATTCTAATTGCCCCATCTTTGACAGGAGTGAGCTAACATCTTGGGAGGTGTTTTTTTCTTACAATATAAGAGTTCAGCTGTGGCAACTCAGTGTCCAGATTAATAAAGTTAGGGTACATGAGGTATCAGAATATTCTATTTTTAGAAAAATATCCATTCATAGTACACAGTGGCACAGCAGTCATGTTTATCTGTTGGACTGGACAATGAGTGACATATTCATTAATCAAGTTCAGGGCAGTGGCAATTGCCTGGGACAGATACATTGATAAATTTGGTGAGGTGGGAGTCACGCAGTCTACTCTGTAGGAGAAAGAGAAAAGACACTAGATCTGCATGTCTCTGTCAAGCTTACCCAGGCTCACTAATCTGAAAATGATTAAGTTCTATCAGTTGGGGGAATTTTCCCTATCAACTGAGGCAAATCTTCTCTGTACCATGAGGAAGTATAGCATATTTCATACATCCCCCAGTGGGGAAGCCACAAATGTTCACATATGGATCTCCTCTTATGGCTCAATACTATTTCCTGTTTTACATATTGATAACCATCATGGGGCTATCCAGAGAAATGGAGGAGGACCACCTTAAGAAACTAGAAACTTCAAATTAATGGCCATCATTTTTAAAGTTTTTTAGGCAAAACTCATAACTAGTATAAACCCCTTATCTATTTAAATTTTCAGCAAGTGATTTAAGAGCATGGGAGATTATAAGGGGGGAAAACAAATTTGTTTTTCTTTACACTATTACTACTGTTGGCATTTTTGGCCAACAAATGTGTGGGATTTTTTTCACATCAAAGAATTCTCAAAATTTCTGTGGATACCAATTGGGTGTTCAAAATTCAATTCCATTCTCACACTACTTGAAAATAGTGTCAGATCCCATAGGTTAAAGGCTCCATCCCTCAAGACTGTTCACCCACCCACACACACACCCTTCAGATACAGATCCACAGTCATCTGTACTTCTGAATACTAGCTATATACAGAGATTCCCATGATTCCTTCCTTGAGTTTGATAATTTGCCACAGTGGCTCACAGAACGCAGAAAGACAGTTTACCTTTTAGACTACTGGCTTATTATAAAGGGACACAAATCGGGAATAATCAGATGCAAGAGATGCATAGGAAAAATTATATAGTAAGGGACATGGAGCTTCCATGCCCTCTTCAAGGGCATTACACTCCTAGAACCTCCAAAATGTCTTGACCTAGAAACTCTCTGAACCCCATACTTTAGGGATTTTTATAGAAACTTTAATACATGGGATTAAATCATTGGCCATTAATGACTAAATCAACCTCCTACCTCTCTCCCCTTCCCAGTGGTCAGAGGGTGGGAATGGATGTTCCAATACTGTAATCACATGGCTCATTCCCCTGGCAATAAGTTCCATCCATAGGGGTTTTCCAAAAGTCACTTCATTAATAAAAACTCAAGTGTGGTCGAAAGGAAATTGTTATAAATAACAAGGAAATCCTTCACTCCTATCACTTATGAAATTCCAAGGGTTTTAGGAACTTTGTGCCAGAAATTAGGACAAAGACCAAAGACATAAATTTTATTCTAAATCACAGTATCAAAAGGACTCTTGATTGGGGTGTCTGGGTGGTTGAGTTGCTTAAGTGTTCGACTCTTGATTTCAGCTCAGGTCATGATCTCATGACTCATGGGCTCTGCCCCTCCTGTCTTGTGTGTTCACTCTCTCCCTCTCTCTCGTTCTCCCCTTCTCTCTCAAAATATATAAATAAACATTTTTAAAATGGCCCTTTTTGTGTGCTGCACAGAAACTGAAGTGTCAGTAATGATAAAAGAATTGGAGGAAGTGAGTGGATAACCTGATCAAACAGACAGCATAAAAAAAAAAAAGCCCCTTTAAGACATTGCTGTATTATGATGACAGGTTTCTCATTTGAGGTGTGTAGTTTAGCCTGGGGTTATTTTCTCTTCTCTTCTCATCAAGCACTTAAGCATGTCCTTAAATTCTAATTAAAACATTTCCTCATTCCTGCCGCCTGTTGGAAATATGGATTATAAATAATTCACTGTATGCCCCATGATGGTACTCACTGATGTGTAGCTTCAGCTCTAAATATTGGACTGCTGTCATATACAATGTGCTCGGGACACCCAAAGAGTAAAGAAATGTGTTCTTGTAGGGCATGACTCAAGTAGAACACATGAGATGTCTATGCCAAACATAATAAAAAATGTCAGTTGCAGTCAGAACACAGTGGAATCTTTGGGATGGGATGAGAGTTCCAATATAGCCAGTGGTGGATGTTCCAGTCTATAGGCAAGAGAAAACTAATATCTCTGTTCGACATTCAGATAGGAGATGCTTCCTTCTTACTTAGACTTTTGTTCTCTCCAGGTATGCAACTGATTGAATGAGGTCCACACCCCAAAAAAAGAGAGAAATTTGCTTTATTCAGCCACTCAATTCAAATAGTAATCTCATTAATGGTGTTCGGAGAACTGGACAGCAACATGCAGAAGAATGAAACTAGATCATTTTCTCACACCAGGCACCAAAATAAACTCAAAATGGATAAAGGACCTGAACGTGAGACAGGAAACCATCAACACCCTAGAGGAGAAAGCAGGAAACAACCTCCTTGACCTCCACCGCAGCAGCTTCTTACTTGACACATCCCCAAAAGCAAGGGAATCAAGAGCAAAAATAAATGATTGGGACCTCATCAAGATTAAAAGCTTCTGCACGGCAAAGGAAGCAACCCAGAAAACTAATAGGCAACCAACAGAATGGGAAAAGATAGTTGCAAATGACATATCAGATAAAGGGTTAATATCCAGAATCTATAGGGAACTCACCAAACTTCACACCCGAAAAACAAACAACCCAGTGAAGAAATGGGCAGAAGATATGAACAGACAGTTCTCCAAAGAGGACATCCAGATGGCCAACAGACACAGGAAACAATGCTCAGCATCCCTCCTTATCAGGGAAATACAAATCAAAACCCCACTGAGATACCACCTCACGCCAGTCAGAGTGGCTAAAATGAGCAAATCAGAGAACTCTAGATGCTGGCGAGGATGTGGAGAAACGGGCACCCTCCTACACTGTTGGTGGGAATGTAAACTGGTACAGCCCCTCTGGAAAACAGCGTGGAGGTTCCTCAGGAAACTAACAATAGAACTCCCTTATGACCCAGCAATAGCATTGCTAGGAATTTACCCAAGGAATACAGAAATGCTGAGGCATAGGAGCACATGTACCCCAATGTTCATAGCAGCACTCTCCACAATAGCTAAAACATGGAAAGAGCCTAAGTGTCCATCAACGGACGAATGGATCAAGAAGATGTGGTTGATCTATACCATGGAATACTGCATGGCAATGAGAAAAAATGAAATCTGGCTGTGTAGCAACATGGATGGACCTTGAGGGTGTTATGCTGAGCGAAAAAAGTCAGGCAGAGAAGGACAAATATATGTTTGCACGTATAGGAGGATTAGGAGGAAATTAACTGACGAACAAGGGGGAGAAGAAGGGGGGAAATGGGGGGGGGGAAAGGGAGAGAGGCAAACCATGAGAGACTCTTGAATGCTGACAAAAACTGAGGAGTGATGGATGTTGGGGGGAGGGGGTATGGGCATGGAGGAGGACACTTGTGGGGATGAGCACTGAGTGTTATGTGGAAACTAATTTGACAATAAACTATTTGTAAAAAAAAGAATAAAAAAGACAAAACTATATTCAGAAAAAAATAACCACAAATAGTAATCTCATTAAAAAGCAACTTCACAGGCATACCAAAAAAAATATTTGTCCAGATGTCTAGGCACATCGTACCCAATCAAGTGACACATGAAAGTAACCATCATACTTCTAATAGGAATGGGGGTCTAGTTTAGTATGGGAGAAATTCTGTTGGGGATTGGGTCAGTAGTAAAAAAGTGAGCAAATTTTGCTGAGTAATGCAGGCAAAGGGTAGGTATTAGAACATTTATGAGGAATCAGAGCACTGTTACAACATTGGCAAGCTTCCCATGAGGCATGAGGTATGGGACTAAGGATACTCGGGCAACAGAGAAATTTCTGATAGGATTTCAGGCAGTGCTTGCCATCAGACAATTTAAACATTGTACAATCATTAATATTGGAAGGAAGAATAAAACACTAATAACTTATCAGAAGTATCAAGGGGCCCCTGGGTGGCTCAGTCTGTTGAATGTCCGACTTTGGCTCAGGTCATGATCTCACAGTTCATGAGTTGGAGCCCCACATCAGGCTCTGTGCTGACACCTCAGAGCCTGGAGCCTACTTCGGATTCTGTGTCTCCCTCTCTCTCTCTGCCCCTCCCCCACTCTCTGTCTCTCAGAATAAATTAACATGTTAAAACTTTGTTTAAATATAAAAAATGGGACAAAGTGTTGGAATAAGAAGTCTCGCCATTCCTTGTTCTCCGAACACAGCATACAGTCTAAATGTCTTTATGAGGATGCGGGGAATCAGTTCAGAAGGCGCAATGCCCCAAGAAGGCAAAGTCAAGAACAGCGCAATGAAACCGGTAAGAGCTTGCATTGTTCCTGCAAAATCCCCTCCCCAAGTCAGCACAGCGCAATTTGGAGAGAAGATGGAAGTTGAGGTTTTTCCCTTGGGAGAAATACAGAAGAGTGGCCAATGTCCCCGTGTTTCGGGGGCTTGCCTGAGGGACTGCTTTCTGTCTTGCATGACTTGTGAAGTGATGATGGGGAACTCACAAGTACTGGACAGCGTGAGGGTGCTGAGATCAAGGAGAGGACAAGGGTCTGTGACACTACCAGGGGATTTGCATTACCATGACAAACACCAGTGGGAGCCTGTTTCCTGGAAAAGACCCTGGCAAACATCTTTAACTGGGAAATTGTGTGCACAAGACCAGAGGAGATTTGTCCAGAAAAGTGTTCACAGGTTCCAGAAACTCTACCCAGGCTGATTGGTGAAAGTATTTCCCTGTATAAATGCAGTGGCAAAATACACCTTCTTCTCAAGTGCACATGGAATATTCTCCAATGTAGATCTCATGTTAGGCCACAAAATAATTATTTTCCCCATAACTTTTAATTATTTATCTTATAGATAGAAGTACTCAGTATTCCTTTTGGAAGAAATTTTCTTTGAAGTGCAGGTCTGCTTTGCTTTGCATTCTTTTTTTTTTGTTGTTGTTATTTTGGTTAATGTACATTGTTATCATAGTTTTAGATGTACAGTTTAGTGATTCAACACTTATGTACAACACCCCGTATCATCACAAGTGTAGTCTTTGTCCCCATCACCTATTTAAACGCTCCCTCACCCACCTCCACTCTGGTAACCATCAGTTTGTTCTCTATAGTTAAGAACATGTTTCTTTGTACTTAAGTTTATTTATTTTGACATAGAAAGTGCAAACAGGGGAGAGAAAAAGGGAGACTGTGAATTCCAACCAGATTCTGTGCTGTCAGCATGGGGCTCAATCTCTTGAACTTTGAGACCTTGACCTGAGTCAAAATCAAGGGTTAGATGCTTCACCAAGCAAGCAGCCCAAGCACCCCAAGAATCCGTCTCTTGATTTGTCTCTCTCACCCTTTATTTTTTTTCCTTTACTCATTTATGTTCTTTCTTAAACTCCACATATGAATGAAATCATATGGTATTTATATTCGTCTGGTGGACTTATTTCACTTAGCTTTATACTCTCTATCTCCATCCATGCCATTGCAAATGCCAAGACTCAATTCTTTTTTATGGCTGAGTAATATTCCTTCTTGATTTACCTCTCTCACCCTTTCTTTTTTTCCTTTGCTCATTTATATTCTTTCTTAAACTCCACATATGAATGTAATCATATTCTATTCGATATTTATGTATATATACATATAAATACCTTATGTGTGAGTAGTGTGTGTGTGTGTGTGTGTGTGTGTGTGTGTGTGTTATATCTCATCTTCTTTATCCATTCATCAACCAAAGGACATGTGGCCTGCTTCAATAACCTGGACATTTTAAATAATGCTGCAATAATCATAGGGTTCATGTATCCCCTTGGATTACTGTTTTTGTATTCTTTGGGTGATTTTGTATTCTTTGACTGATTGCTGGATCATAGGGTCATTGCTAAAATGACAGTGATGTTCTGATATCCAGTCTGTTGGATACGATAGCATTATGAGAACAGACACCCATGACCTCCCAGGAACCAGTTAGGGAACAGATCCACTGTAATTGCTTAACATGCTTGAAACAGCACATCTTCCCTACATGCTTTCGAGTGAACACTAGATATGTGTTTGGTCTATGTCTGGAGGCTCCTTGTGTTTTCCTCCCATGCTCTCACATTCTTTGATGTTCATCTCTGGCAAACATGAAATAAAGACTATGTACCATTTGCTGCTGCTGCTGGCTGACTGGCAGAGGCAGCTGTGCACATCTATCTGCTCAGTCTAAGTGTCAGAGAAATTTTTCTTCAGTGCACAGCTACATATGTATCTATTTTTATGCGAGTACCATTACTGTCTCCATGATTATAACTTTGTAATGTAATTTGAAGTCCAGAATTGTGATGCCTCCAGCATTGCTTTTATTTTTCAAGATTGCTTTGGCTATTCATGATCTTTGAGGTTCCATATAAATTTTAAAATTGTTTGTTCTAGCTCTGTGAAGAAAGCTGGTGGTATTTTGACAAGGAATCAAATGTGTAGATTGTTTTAGACAGTAGAGAAAATTTAACAATATTTGTTCTTCCAATCCATGAGCATGGGATGTCTTTCCATCTCTCTGTGTCCTCTGTCGTTTCTTTCATCAGTAGTTTATAGTTTACAGAGTACAGATCTTTTGCCTTTTTGCTTAGGTTTATTCCTAGGTATCTTGTTTTTGGTATAAAAGATTGTTTCCTTACTATCTCTTTCTTCTGCTTCCTTGTTGGTGTACAGAAATGTGACAGATTTTTGTAAATTGATTTTCTGTATTCTGCAACTGTACTGAACTCAGTTATCAGTTCTAACATATTTTGGTGGAGTCTTTCAGGTTTTCTATGTGTAATATAATGCAATATGCAAATAGTGAAATTATTACTGTTTACAAATTGAGTGCCTTTTATTTGTTTTTGTTGTCTGATTGCTATGTTTTCCACTTCCAGTACTATGTTGAATAAAACTGTTAAGAGTGGACATCCTTATCTTGCTCCTGATGTTAGGGGAAAAGCTCTGCTTTTCCCCTATTTTGGATAATGTTAGCTGAGGGTTTTTCATAGATGGCCTTAATTTGTTTAAGTATGTTCCCTCTAAAGCTCCTTTGTTGATGGTTTTTTGTCATGAATGAGTGTTATACTTTATCATATGCCTTTCTACATCTAATGAAATGAACCTATGGTTTTTATCTTGTCTCTTTTACATGTGATGTAACACACTGACTGACTTGTGGATATTGACATCTCTGGATCTCCAGAATAAATCCCATTTTATTGTAGTAATGATCTTTTCAATGCATTCAAAATGTTTTAATGTTTATTTATTTTTGAGAAAGAGAGAGACAAAACGTGAGAGGAGAACGAGCAGAGAGATAGGGAGACACAGAATCCGAAATAGGCTCCGTGGCCTGAGCTGTCAGCACAGAGCCTGATGTGAGGATTGAACTCACAAACTGTGAGATCATGACCTGAGCTGAAGCTGGACACTTAATTGATTGAGCCACCCAAGTGTCCCTCAATGCATTTTAAAATATTATTTGATAGCATTTTGGTGAAGAATTTGCATCTAGGTTCATCAGGGATATTGGTCTGGGTAGCTCTCTTTTTTAGTAGTGTCTTATCTGTTTTTTTTTAATCAATAAAATACTGGCTTCTTAGAATAAATTTGAAAGATTTGTTTCCTTTTATATTTTTGGACTAGTCTGAGAAAAAAATAGTTATTTATTTAATCTTCTTTAAATGATTGGTAGAATTCACCTGTGAAACAATCTAGTCCTTGTTTCTTGGAAGGGTTTTATTTTCCCTTACCATTTTAATTTTTTTGCTGGTTATTGGTCTGTTCAGATTTCTATTTCTTCCACTTTCAGTTGTGGTAGTTTATATGTTTCTAGGAATTTATCCCTTTGTTTTTGGTTGTCTAATTTCTTGGCATATGATTTTTCATAATCTATTATAATTGTATCCCTGCGGTATTGGTTGTTATTTCTCCTCTCTCATTTGTGATTTTATTTAGTTGAGTCTTCTCTCTCTTTTTTTCTTGATAATTTTGGCTAGAAGTTTATTTATCTTTCCAAAGAACCAGCTCCTGGTTGCATTGGTGTGTTTTTTTAAAATATATTTTTAGGTTTATTTATTTATTTGAGAGAGACAGAGAGAGTCCAAGTTGGGGAAAGGGAGAGAGAGAAGAAGAATCTAAAGCAGGCTCCATGTTGCCAGTACAGAGCCCAATATGGGGCTCTGATGTGGGGCTCAAATCATGTGAGATCATGACCTGAGCCAAACTCAAGAGTCAGATGCTCAACAAATCTAGCCATTCAGATGCCACTTCATTGATCTGTTCTACTGTTTTTTTAGTTTTTATGTCATTGGCAGGTGACATGATACTCCATATAGAGAATTCTGGGGCTCCTGGGTGGCTCAGTTGGTTAAGCATCTAACGTTGGCTCTGGTCATGATCTTGTGATCTATGGATTCAAGCCCCACATCAGGCTCTGTGCTGACAGCTCAGAGCATAGAGCCTGATTCCAATTCTGTGTGTCCCTCTTTCTTTGACCCACTGCCACTCATGCTCTGTCTCTCTATCTCTCTCTCAAAATTAATTAAATAAAGAGAAAACCCAAAATACTACACACAAAAAATTACTAGAACTGATATGCAAATTCAATAAGGTCGCAGGATAAAAAATGTATTTTTAGACCTATAGAACATATTTATAGAAATCTATTGCATTTCTATACACCAACAATGAAGAAGCAGAATAAGAAATCAAGGAATCAATGACATTTACAACTGCACCAAACCAATAAGATACCTAGGAATAAACTTTGCCCAAGAGAGAACATGTCTGTATTCTGAAAATTATAAAATACTGGTGAAAGAAATTAAAGATGACACAAATAAATGGTAAAACTTTCCAATGTTATGGATCAGAAGAACAAATATTAAAATATATATACTACCCAAGACAATCTACATAGTTAGTGCAATCCCTATCAAAATGCCAACAGTATTTTTCAAAGAGCTAGAACACACAATCATAAAATGTGTATGGAACAACAAAAGACCTCAAATAATTAAAGCAATCCTGAAAAAGAAGACCAGAGCTAGAGGCCTCACACTGCCAGACTTCAAGATATATTACAAAACTATAATCTTCAAGATAGTATGGTAAAAGTACACAAACAGACACATAGATCAATGGAAAAGAATTAAAAACCCAAAAATGAACCCACAACTATATGGTCAACTAATCTTTGACAAAGCAGTGAAGAATACCTAATGCAAAAGAGAAAGCCTCTTAAATAAACAATGCTGGGAAAATTGGACAGCAACATGAAAAAGAAACTGGAGCACCATCTTACACCATACACAAAAGTAATTTCAAAGTAGAAGAAAGACCTAAGTGTCAGACAAGAAACTATCAAAGTCCTAGAGGAGAGCACAGGCAGTAACTTCTTTGACATAGACCTTAGCTTCTTACTAAATGTCTCCTGAGACAAGAGAAATGAAAGCAAAAATAAACTATTGGGACTTCATCAAGATAAAAAGCTTCTGCACATAGAAGGAAACAATCAATCAAACTAAAAGTCGACATTCAGAAAGGGAGAAAATATTTGTAAATGACACATCTGATAAAGGGATAGTATCCAAAACATACAAAAACTTTATAAAATGAAACACTCAAATAACAACAACAACAAATAATCCAGTTTAGAAACCTGGTCAGAAGACATCAATAGATATTTTTCAAAAGTAGGCATATAGATGGTTAACAGACACATGAAAAGATGCTCGACATCAGTTATCATCCAGGAAATACAAATCAAAACTGCAATCAGATACCTCTTCCCAACAGTCAGGATGTCTAAAATTAACAACACAGGAGAGAACTGGTGTCTCAATGGCCAGTGATTAATGAATGGATAAAGAATGGTTAAAGAAAAGGTTTCTGGAGAAGAGGTGGGCAAGGAGATGGATTAAATGAATTATGGGGCTTAAAAAGGGCTTACACTTGATGTTTTAAGCAAAGGATGAATCACTAAATTCTACACTTGTAACTAATATTACACTCTATGTTAACTAACTGGAATTTTAAATAAAATTATGAACAAAACATACTGAAAATCTTTTCAGCAGTTTGAACTTTCCTTGTAAATTACTCATATTTTATGTACATATAGACATGTGACCATAGCTTGCTTTATGTTAACAAAATGAGAATGATATTTTCCAAATGGTGAAGTATAGACCGACAACTTTGAAAAAGTTGAATTCCCTAGAGTTTTTACATTCATGTTTAAGAAAATTCATGTTTATTTTATTTATTAATGCTTATTTACTTATTTGGAGATAGAGAACATGTGTGTGCACTATTGGGGGAGGGGCAAAAAGAGAGGGAGAGAAAACTCCAAGCTGACTCCACACTCACTGCAGAGCCCAATGCAGGGCTAGATCTCATGACCAAGAGACCATGACCCAAGTTGAAATCAAGTCAGACACTCAACCAAATGAGCCACCAGGCACCCAGGAAAATTCATGTTCACTTGAAAAATACACCATTGGCATTTACTGTTAGAACTGATAAATTGAGGGGCGCCTGGGTGGCTTAGTCGTTTAAGCGTCCGACTTTCGCTTAGGTCATGACCTCGCGGTTCCTGGGTTCGAGCCCCGTATCGGGCTCTGTGCTGACTGCCAGCTCAGAGTCTGGAGCCTATTTCAGAATCCGTATCTCCCTCTCTCTCTGACCCTCTCACGCTGTCTCTCTCGCTCTCCTAGAAATAAATAAAAATATTAAAAAAAAAACTGATAAATTGAGATGTTTCTCTTGGAGAAATAATGGAATTTACAGATGTCACTATAAATAGAAAGCTACGAATTGCATTTAATGGGCTGGCTGTCATTAGCAGCAAGTGGAGTATAAATTATTTTGTTTTTCTTTCTTACATGAAGTTAACTAGCTTCCCTTGGGATCCAACTTAAAACTTTGCCTATGTTAATAAACAGACTTCACTTTACTCACTGAAGTCTCTATTCTGGATTTATAATTCCTGGCAAATAATCTTTATTTATCCTACCCTCTACTTTCACTATATGTAGTATAAATTTGGGATAATTAAGTAAAGAAATGAAATATGAGTAATTTATATGCTAAAATTAACAATATAAAATCAAGGGAACAGCTTTTGTATATCACTAGCCATAGCTGTCTCTTTCTATTCAACATAACTTCCAGGAAACTGAGGAGCATATTGCCAAGAAAAGAAAATTTCTGGGTAGTGTTAAATATGATGAAGTCTAGTGGTTAACAAGGGGCTATGTTTCTCATGCTATCTCCTTTACAGGTGGAGATTTGATAGTTTGACCCTGTCCAGGAAAATTCATTTATCAGTTGCCAGTAAAGAGGAGACTCTGAAAGAAAATCTAACAAAAAAGATAGGGCAGGTATGTCAACTGCTCTTTTCTCTCTTCCACAAATATAAAGTTGAAATTGTGCCTGTAGACACACGCTCTCTCTCTGTTTCTCTGTCCTTTTCTCTGTGTTTCACTCTCTTGTTTTCTGCTTGTGGGCTCTTTCTGTCTCTTTGTTTCTCTCTCTCTCTCTCTCTCTCTGTCTCTCTTTTCCTTCCTCCCCACCTCCTGTCTTGTTGCTGTGTAAGTCCTATGATATAATCACCTAGTATCTTAGGTTGTGCAAACAGAAAAAAAAAAAAAGCTGAATAGAGAGTTGAAAAAATAACTAGGAAAACTTTCACATGGAAGTCTACAGGTAAGTTACAAAATAGGAGACATAAACACAGGACAAAAAGACACACTGGAAATATGAGTTAGTGGAGAAAAGAGAGGTGTTGAGGTACAAAGAGTTTAATTGATTCTATGCAAACTCCAGGCTACATCTGTTATGTTTATGTTCCTCTGTGTTTAAATATTCTCATATGAATAAAGATTCTCAAAAGAATTTTACTTTTTATTTGATTAGTGTTGTGGTGCTTTGTTAATAGCAGCTAGCATTTGTGTGTGTGCATGGTGTGCAAGGTGAGTCAACACATTGTATAACCATCCTAAATCTTCCATTTCAGCACAGACTGGCAAATTTAATTCAAAGATTTTGATAAAGATCACACGTGTATCACTGAAAATATATACCCATAGATAAGACATAGGCCCATAAGCAATTTCACACTACCTTTAAAATGGTAAAAAACAAAAAACAAAACTTAGCTTTGAAACAACTTGGTTATTTTTCTAAGGTTGTTACTATAAGTTTGGAAGTTCAGTTGTTTAGAGGATTCATTATATTATACCTGCTAATATTGAAGTAGTGAAAGTAGTTAAATAATTAAATTTTGTGTATTATTGTGCTTTAATGACATTGCAACTTATGTTCCATAGGGACTAGGAATGAAAAGAAATAAATCAATCTTTTGTCTTGCTAAATGTAAACTTTATTATCATTGATGATTTTGTATCACAGTAGAAGGAAGGTGGAATTATTTTTAATTATAATTTTTTCTAATTGGAATTTGGGCAAGCCATTTTATTTTTCTGAATCTCTAGTTCCTTTTTAGAAAATGGATAATAAGATTTGATTAGTAAAATGTAGAAGTGTGCTGTGTATTATATATGATGCAATGAGTAGAGGTGGAGAAATTCTCAGCGTGAAACCAAAACCTTGTAATTCATCAAAAGCAAGCAGTCGCTTGATATGGACAGTGATTTGCAAATGTTCTTATTCCTATGAATAGAATATTTGTCTGACAAAATTTCACAAATAATTTTTCATCCAACTTAAGGCACATTTATCTTTAGCATTGTAGTTGAGTGACACAGGAATGGATTTAATCTCACAATTTTAAAATAAGAGCATTTTTGGTTTTTGCTTTCCTCTCATTTCAGCAGGAAATCATCAATACTCAAAATGGATCATGTGAATTCCAGCATCATCAGTGAGCTGATCCTGGTAGGATTTTCCAATTACCCCCAGACTGAAATTCCACTCTTTTTTCTCTTCTCTCTGGTCTACTTGGCAAATCTCTTTGGAAACACGGCTGTCATCACCTTAGTTATTCTAGATTCTTCCCTCCAGACACCCATGTACATCTTCCTCTGTCATCTGGCCTTTCTCAACATATTTTTTAGCACACTTGTGGTCCCCAAGATGCTTTCTAATTTTCTCTCAAGAAGGAAAGTCATATCTTACAACTTCTGTATTGCTCAGACCTATATCACCTTATTCCTGGAGTCAACTGAGTGTTTTCTCCTTGCAGTAATGGCTCTGGATCGCTATGTGGCCATCTGTTACCCACTGAGATATCTGCTCATCATGAACTGGTCTGTGTGTGTGGCACTGGCTCTGGGGGCCTGGACCACTGGCTTTTTTGCCTCAGTGGTGCCTCTCTACCTGACAATTCTTCCACTCTGTGGTCCATATGTTCTTGACTATATTTTCTGTGAATTGCCCATTCTTCTTCACATGTTCTGTGATGATACATCCCTGGTGGAGACCGTGATGACCATAGGAGGGGCTGGAACAGTATTATTCCCCTTCCTCCTCATTATACTCTCCTACCTTCACATCCTGGTGGCTGTGATGAAAATAGACTCTGTTAAGGGCAGAAAAAAAGCCTTTTCCACGTGTTCTTCCCACCTGATTGTGGTGATAATGTATTATGGAACAGGGTTGATCCGGTACTTGAGACCCAAATCCCTCTATTCAGCAGAGGGAGACAAACTCATCTCTGTGTTCTATGCAGTCATCAACCCTATGGTGAATCCTTTCATTTACAGCCTAAGGAACAAGGAAGTGAAAGAGAGTATGAAAAAAGTTATGGGCAGATACAAAATTAAAACAAAACAACAGTTCACAGACTAGAATCTTTGTGAGTTATAGGCAATGCTAATTTTTTTAACCTGAATTCATATCCAAATATTATGAGACTAAGCTCCACCCCAAGTAATTTGGATTTGGCAGACTTGCAGATGAAAGTAGTCATTACATTTTTACAAATCTCCGCAAGTATTTCCAGTTCGGATTTCTCCCATGAGTGAATATTTATGGATAGTTATTTTTTAAGTGTCAGAACATTGCTGTATCAGCTCAATCAAATACTTTGTGAACTGAACGACGAATCCAGGTCAACACATTCTCATGCCCTGCAACCACTCAATATACAGTATTTTATTCTCTATTTTTCTGTTTATTTTGCAAAGTTTCAGATTATGACAAGGTCCCCAATCCTGCTCTCTTACAAGCTCCATCCTTTAAGGGATATAAATCTGAAGATACAAGTCATAGACCTTTAGAGATGTAAAAAAGTCAGGCTAAATTCTGAAATATATATGTCATTAAATCTTACAAAATGAAAATATATTTGAAATTACTAATGAGAATTTTTTAAAGGAGTAGAAAACTCTGTTCCCATTTTTTTTATTTTACTTTTTATTTACCTAAACTTTTACTTGTTGGTCTTTAACTTTATGAAAAAGGACTCTTCTTGAAAGCAATACAGTCCCTGTACTGACCCCAAATATTCCCACGAAAAACAAATACATAATAGCACCGTATCTTGCTCTTACAACCATTTATCCCACAATCAGAACATGCTAGGGAAATAGTTTGAAAGGAAAAGCCTGAAGGTGTAGTCATAAGGCTTGAATAAAAAGGGAATTCAACTTTGGGCTCATTTTATTTACCTTCAAATCAATGACCAAACTATCATTAGTTCACTGCAAACTGATACTTCCTTTTAATTAGAAATATGGAGTCACTGCAAAATGAATTTGGAATATAGAAAAACATACACATGCATAGAAAATAATTCTAATGAATCTTTCTTCCATGACTCACTGTCAGCAAGAAATGCAAGACTATTATGTGAGATGTGGTAGTAGTCAAGCGAATCTAGAACCAACATATATACAGTAAAATCAGTTATTTTTTTCTGTTATTGCTTAAAATTAACAGCATATTTAGCAAAGTGAATTTTAAATAACTAAGTAGAAATTAATGTGAAGTAATAGTCACAGATCAATCAAGACTTTGATTAAAAATATTTTTTCAGAGAAAATTTAGAGCCCCCCCAACCCTGTATTTTAATGTTATGTTGAAAATTTAGCTATCTCTCAATGAAGATTTCCTAAGAATATAAATTTGATCTGTTTCCTAAGGATCATTGTTGTTTGTTCACCTTATGGATTCATATAAAAAACACAAAATATATCAATTTTATTTTATTAAATCATTATCACTGTTAAAATTTTTTAGAAACAACCTGACTTACACTAACTTTTCCACTTGATCCAGCAAACATTTGATTAAGTCACTCTTTTTTTTTTAATTTTTTAATGTTTTATTTATTTCTGAGAGAGAGAGACAGCACGAGCAGGGGAGGGTCAGAGAGAGAGGGAGACACAGAATCCGAAACAGGCTCCAGGTTCTGAGCTGTCAGCACAGAGCCCAATGCGGGGTTCAAACCCATGAACCATGAGATCATGACCTGAGCTGAAGCCGGACACTCAACCCACTGAGCCACCCAGGCACCCCTGATTAAGTCGCTCTTATCTTTGGTTAAACCAAATTTTGTTCCTACAGCAAAAGTTAATTTTTTGCTAGCTATTGACAATATGTTGACATCAGTAATTTAAGCAAATTTGCAAACAGTGGGTCTGTTACTGGAAACCACTGTCAAGAATACAAATGGACAAGGAAGTGCAATTAATGGAAGACAATGTGGAGAGAAGTCAGTTTCCCTAAGGATTAATTATGAGACACTTCTTGCTCAAGTAACCAGTGTAGGCTTCCCACATGTCTTAGTGAGATCATGACAGGGAAAGGAATTTCTTCGTTTTGCTTCAACGCACTGTGTCATACACAAATAAGGAGATCTTTTTTGAAATTTAAACATATTAGTTTGATGATTTGAAAAGAACCGACTGGTTAAATGGACAAGCATATTGTAGGCCCACTAAGTTCTTTTTTTTTTTAACTTACAAAGAGGGCAAACTTGCAGGGTGTGTGTGTGTGTGTGTAAAAGATATGGGCTTAATAATTAACTGTTTGTTATAGGATCTAATCAAGTAAAATTTCAATACATTTTGAATACTTGAAGGAAACATAAATTTTAGTGTCCTTAAAGTAGTGTACTTAGTATCAGGAATTAATGATGTTTACTCAGAAAAATATATTTATTATATTTCTTTTCACTTTTTTTCTGATCCTGCTCTAAATTTCTTTCCGTTTCATTTGAAAATGACACTGTGGTACCCAGGTGTCTCACTCGGTTAAGGGTCTGACTCTTGATTATGACTCATGACATGATCTCATGGTTGTGAGATCAAGCCTAACATCAGGCTCTTTGCTGAGCATGAAGCCTGCTTAAGGTTCTCTCCAACCCTCTCCCTCTGTCCCTCCCCCACCTGTGTGTTTCTGCACTTTCTCTCTCTCTCTCTCTCTCTCTCAAAAAAACAAGAATAAGAAAGTGACATAGCCAACACTCTATTACCCAACCTATACTGGTACATCCAACCTCTTGCATGATATTCCCTTGCTGAATTTGTTTCTCTTATTAAATGTTACAGAGTGTAAATAAAATCTAACAAAAAACTTCAATATCTGTTTAACTTGTGATATCTCTAAAAGATATATGCATCTGATTGACAGCACATATTAAGTACATTTAAGTACCTCTTAAGTATTTCTACTGAAGATGATTATGACATGTGCTAAATGCTTTTTTAACCAATTTCCACAATGATAAATCACTTTTATGTCCTTAGTGTACCACTTCTTATCTGGGAAAATTTTTATATATTAATTAGCCAACCTGTGCCACTTCGGAAAATAAGAGTGTTAATGCCTCCCTGTATGTGAGGGATTGTAAGTCAATATCCAAAACAAAACATGCAGGATGGGTCAACATGCCTTCTGGTCAGGAGAGTTTAATCTTTAGTTCTATTTAGGCCTTTAAATGATTGAATGAGGCCCACCCACATCATGGAAGAAAAATCTGCTTTTCTGAAAATCCACTGATTTAAATATTAATCTCATCTAAAACACTCCTACAGAAACATCTAGAATACTATTTGACCATACATCTGGGCAACCATGGTCCAGCCACACTGAAATATCAAATTAACCATACAATTCTTTATTCAGATTATTCATTTCTAGCATATAGTAGCACATTGGTTTTTAGGTGTTAATTCTGTACCATACACAATATGAATTGATTAGTTCTAGTAGGTTTTTAATATGAGACTGTATTGTGAGTATAGATCTTTCTCTACACTTTGGATACCTGTTGTTTGTTTAATTTCTCTGCCTATTATTTCCAGTACTATGTGGAATAAAAGTGACAAAAGTAAGTGCATCCCTAATTTGTTTTGTTCTTGATTTTAGAGTAAAAGGTTTCAATATTTTGGCTTCACTAGGAAGATGGCAGAGTAGGAGGAAGCTAAACTTCCCTTGAACTACAGATACAACTAGACGACACTCACAGTAGTGTAAGTAACCCAGAAAACAAGCCGAAGACTGGCAGAAAAAACTCCACAACTAAAGGTAGAGAAGAAGACACACTGAAGAAGGTAGGAAGGGTGAAGACTTTGGGAGCAATATGAACTGTGACTGTTCACAGTGGGGAGGGAGTTGGTGGTGCAGAGAAAGGAGAAAACACATTCACACAGGGATCCCACAAATGCGGAGGATGAATCCTTATTATATTTTCTTTGAAAGCTAGAGTGACTGAATTTCATGAGTTCTTATAACCAGTGGGACTTAAAGCCTGGAATTTTAAAAATCAATGAGTTAGGCTCTGGGAGAGCATGAAAGACATTAGGACGCAGGATCCCCTGCTTAAAGAGATGGCACTACAAACAGCACTATACATGTAACATAGAACATGTAGTTTGAAAAATGGCAGGGAAGGAGCAGAAAGGGGGTGAGTAATTTGTCCATCTCAGAGCATGACCCAGAAGGATCACGCTCCAGGAAGAAAGAAGGTGGTAGATGCCATCCATCTCCCAAACCCAGTATAAACAATAGCAACCTGTGGGAACCAGCACTGCTTATTAACTTGCTTACAAGGCCCCCTACCCACACATCAGGGGAACCACTCTCCTAGTCATGATCTCTTTAGGCCCTGCACTGCAGGCCCCTACCTCAAAACACCAGCACAAACCATGCTAACACCACATCTTCTGATTTACATGTTTTGTGGGATCTCAGTCTGGCAAGAGTGGGGCAGGTCACATTTCTTAAACAGACCACTACACACCTTGTTAAAACAACCCTCCCCAACCCGCTGAGGACCAAATCTGCCCTCATTAGGCAAAGAGAGCCTCTGCAGATGACTGACCTAAACGACAAAGAAGCCAAGATGCAACCGCAAAACACATGCAACATACATAAGAGACAGTCCCTAAAGCACTAGACCCTAGGGAACAGGGAACACTGCACTTCAGAACACTATGAAGGACCTCTTCTTCATAAAGCTATTATTTATAAAAGCAAGACAAGTAACTGACTTTTCTAACACACAGAAACAGACACAGAAAATCAAACAAAATGAAGAGACAAAGAAATATCTTCCAAATGAAAGAACAGGACAAAACCATAACAGGATACCAACGTGAAATGGATATAATTAATATACCGGATAGACAATTTAAAGTAATCATCATAAATATATTCAGCATACTGAGAAAAGAGTAAAGGACATCAGTGACACTCTTAACACAGATGAAAAACCAATCAGAGGTCAAGAACAAAAAAAATGAAATTAAAAATACACTTGAAGGAATAAATAGGAGACTAGATGAAGCAGATAAACAAGTTAATGACCTGCAAGAATAATGGAATGTAACTAAGCTTAGCAAATGAGGAGAAATAAAATTATTCAAATTGAGATCATCTTATGGAACTCAGTGATTTCATCACGCTAATAACATTTGTATTTGAGGAATCCCTGAAGAGAGAGAAAGAGCAGAAAATGAATTTGTAGAAATAATAGTCGAAAATTATCTAACAAGGGGGAGGGAAACAGATATCCACACCCAGGGGGCACAGAGATCTCCTCAGAAAATCATCCTAAAAAATTCCAAACCAGGACATACAGCTATGAAAACAGCAAAAAGAAGCAATAAAGAAAAAATAAAAGTAAATAAACAGGAGTAAAGAAGAGGGACATTCAAGGGAAACTCCATAAAGTTATTAGTGGATTTTTCAACTGAAAGTTTGCAGACTAGAAGAGAGTGATACATGTATTCAAAGGGCTGAATGGGAAAATTCTCCAGCCAAGAATATTCTATCCAGTAGGTTTGTCATTCAGAATAGAAGGAGGAAGAATTTCTTAAACAAAACTAAAGGAGTTTGTGACCAATAAACCAATCCTACAAGAAATATTAAAGGGGGCTCTTTTAGTGGAAAGGAAAAAGCATAAGTGAGAATACAAAAACTAAAAATCACAAAAACATAAAAATAAATATTTCTGTGAAAATAAGTCGAGATTTCATAAAATAAAAGGATGTAAAAAAAAAAGACACCATGTACCTAAATCATGGCAGTGGGGAGAGTGCAGTAAAGAATGATTTTAAACTTAAGTAACATCAACAGAATATAGACTGTTTTATGCACAAGATGTTAGATACAAACCTAATGGTAACCACAAATCAAAAACCACTATTGGATATGCGAAGAATAAAGAGAAATAAAACCAAATATATGACTAAAGAAAGCCAACAAGCTTTGAAACAGACCGAGAGAAGAAAATATCAGAGAAAATCTATAGAAACAACTACAAAAGAAGTAACAAAATGGCAATACATAAATATTTATCAATAATTATTTTGAATGTAAATGAACTCTAAACAGAAGACATAGGGTGTCATAACAAAGAGAAAAAACAAAACCCATCTATATGGTGCCTATAAGAGATATTTTTAATTATAAAAACATTTGCAGATTGAAAGTAAAGGTATGGAGAAATATTTATCATGCAAATGAATGTCAAATAAAATGTTAGATAGCAATATATATTGAGCAAAACAGACTTTAAAACAAAGATTATAACAAGAGACAAGAAGAACACTGTATAATCATAAATGCGGGCATCCAACAAGAGGACATGATAATTATAAATATTTGTGCACCCAAACATGAGAGCACCAAAATACATAAAACAACTAATAACAAACATAAAATATTGGATTGTAATACAGTAATACTAAGGGACTTAAACACCGCACTCACATGGATGGACAGATCATCCTAAAAATCAACAAGGAAGGCTTTAAATGACAGACTAGATGAGATAGACCTATTTAGAAAATTTCACCCTAAAAGAACAGAATACACATTCTTCTTAGATGCACATAGAACATTCTCCAGAATAGATCACATTTTAGACCACAAAACAAGTCTCAACAAATTAAAAAAAAATCAAAGTAAAAACCATGCATCTTTTCTGACCACAATGCTATAAAACTAGAAATCAATCAAATTAAAAATTCTGGAAAGAACACAAATACATGGAACTTAAATGACATACGACTAAACAATGTGTGGCTAAACCTAGAAATCAAAGAAGAATCAAAAAGTACGTGAGGACGAATGAAAATGAAACACAATGATCCAAAATCTTTGGGATGTAGCAAAGTGATTCTAAGAGGAAAGTATATAGCAATACAGGCAAGCATCAAGAAGAAAGAAAAATCTCAAACAACCTAACCTTACACATAAAGGAACTAGAAATAGAAGAAGAAATGAAACCCCAACACAACAAAATGAAGGAAATAATAAAATTAGAGCAAAAATAAATGATAAGGAAGCTAAAAACAAAACAAAACAAAAACCAAACAACATACATACACACACATTAGAGGAGATTAATAAAACCAGGAGCCGGTTCTTTGAAAAGATCAAAAAAGTTGATAAACCTCTAGAAGACTCATAAAAATTAAAAAGAGAGAGAAAGTAATAGGATACAAATAAACAAAATAACTAATGAGATAAGAGAAAAACGGCCAACACTATAGATACACAAATAATTATAAGGGAAATTTATGAAAATTTATATGCCAACAATTGGAAAAATTAGAAGAAGTGGATAAATTCCTAGAAACATATAACCTACCAAAACTGAAACAGGAAGAACTAGAATATTTGAACAGGCCAAATACCAGCAATGAAATTAAATCGGTTAAAAAAAAAAACCACAAAAACAACAACAACAAACAAACAAAAAACTCCCAAAAATCAAAAGTTCAGGATCAAACAGCTTCATAGACAAATTCTACCAAACATTAAAGAATAACATTTAAATTATTCCAAAAATACAAGAGGAATAAAAACTACCAAAGTCATTCTAGGAGGCTAGTACCTAGCCTAATACCAAAACCAGATAAAGACACCACAATAAAAGAAAAAGAAGAGAGAGAGATGAGAGAGAGAGAGAAACACAAGCCAATATCTCTCATGAGTACATGAATATATATGTAAAAATTATCAATAAAATATTAGCAAACAGAATCCAATAATGCATTTAAAAAAATCATTGCCACAATCAGGTGATAGTTATTCCCAGAATGAAAGGGTGCTTCAATAGTCACAAAACAGTCAACATGAAAAGACACATAAATAAGAAAAGAATAAGAACCATATGATCATATCTTTTATTCCCTTCTGCTATGTTCATTTGTTGTGTTTCTTAAATTCCACATATGATTTAAATCATATAATATTTGTCTTTCTCTGACTGAATTATTTCACTTAGCATAATACACTCTACTTCCATTCATGTTGTTGCAAATGGCAAGATCTCATTGTTCTTGATTGCTGAGTAGTGTTCTATTGTGTGTGTGTGTGTATATATATATATATATATATATATATATATATATATATATACATATACTGTCTCTTCTTCATTTATCAATTGTCAGATATATGGGCTCTTTCCATAATTGGTTATTAAAGCACTGTTGTAAACATTGATGCGCATGTGCCCTTTCAATTATAATTTTTATATCCTTTGGATAAAAACTTAGTAGTTCAATTGCTGGGTCATAGGATAGTTCTTTTTTTTTTTTTTTTCCAGGAAGCTCAGTACTATTTTCCAAAGTGGCTTTCCCAGTTTATGGTCCCACCAACAGTGCAAAAGTACTTCCCTTTCTCCACATTCTTGACATCTGTTGTGTCCTCAGGTGTGGATTTTAGCCATTCTGATAGGTATTATATGGTATTATCATTGTGGTTTTGATCTGTATTTCTCTGATAAGTTATGTTGAGCATCTTTTTATGTGTCTGTTAGCCATCTGGATGTCTTCTTTAGAAAAGTGTCTATCAGGGGCACCTGGGTGGCTCAGTCGGTTAAGCGTCCTACTTCAGCTCAGGTTATGACCTCACGGTTCATGGGTTCTAGCCCCGCATCGGGCTATGTGCTGACAGCTAGCTCAGAGCCTGGAACCTGTTTTAGATTCTGTGTCTCCCTCTCTCTCTCACCCTCCCCTGCTCATGCTGTCTCTCTCTCTTAGAAATAAATAAAACGTTAAAAAAGAAAAGAAAAGAAAAAACGAGAGAAAATGAGGTGCTTTTAAAAAAAGTGTCTATCAATGACTTCTTCCCATTTCTTCACTGAGTTATTAGTTTTTTTGCGGGGTGTTGAGTTTGGTAAGTTCTTTATAGATTTTGAACACTAACACTTTATATGATATGTCATTTGCAAATATCTTCTTCCATTCCATCAGTTACCTTTTTGTTTGTTGATTGTTTCCTTTGCTTTGCAGAAGCTTTATATCTTGATGAGGTTTCAATAGATGATTTTTGCTTTTGTTTCCCTTGCTTCTGGAGACATATCTAGTAAGAAGCTACTATGGCCAAGGTCTAAGAAGTTGCTGCCTGTTATCCCTTGTAGGATTTTGATGTTTTCCTGTCTCACATCCAAATATTTCAGCAATTCTGTATTTATTTTTGTATATGGTTTAATAAACTGGGCCAGCTTCATTCTGCCTGTCACTCTTCAGTTTTTCCAGCACCATTTGCTGAAAAGACAGTATTTTTTTTTCCATTGGTTACTCTTTCCTGCTTTGTCAAAGATTAAATGGCTATGCTTTTGTGGGTCTAATTCTGGGTTCTCTATTCTGTTCCATTGACTTATGTGTCTGTTTTTGTGCCAGTACTATATTGTCTTGATGACCACAGCTTTGTAATATAACTTAAAGTCCAGAATTGTTATGTCTCCAGCTTCGGTTTTCTTTTTCAACATTATTTTGCTACTTGTGGGTCTCTTCTTGTTCCAAGATTTAGGATTTTTTCTTCTAGCTCTGTGAAGAATGCTGATGTTAATTTGATAGGGATTGCATTGAGTGTGTAGATTGGTTTAGGTCGTATAGACATTTTAACAAAATTTATTCTTCCAATCCATGAGCATGGACTGTTTTCCCATTTCTTTGTTTCCTCTTCAATATCTTTCACAACCTTTCTATAGGTTTCAGCATGCAGCCCTTTACCTCTTTGGTTAGGTTTATTCCTAAGTACCTTATGGTTTTTGGTGAAATTGTAAATTGGATCAATTCCTTGATGTCTCTTTCTGCTGCTTCATTATTCTTGTATAGAAATTCAAGCACTTTCTGTACATTGATTTTATATCCTGTGACATTACTGAAGACAGTGAGGGAGGCAAACCATAAGAGACTCTTAAATAGAAAGAATAAACTGAGGACCACTGGAAGAGAAGTGGGGCCTGGGCTAAATGAGTGATGGTCATTTAGTGAGGGCACTTATTGGGATGAACACTGGGTGTTACATTTAAGTGATAAATCACTAGCTTCTACTCCTGAAACCAACACTACATTGTATATTAACTAACGTGAATTTAAATAAATAAATTAAAAAAAAAACAAATCATTTCAATGGATGCAGGAAAAGCATTTGACAAAATATAACATTATTCATGATTTAAAAGCTCAGTAAAGTAGGTTTAGAGGGAATATACCTCAACATAATAAAGGTCATCTATAAAAACCACACAGCACACATCTTTAATGGGAAAAACTGAGAGTTTCATTCCTAAATTCAAGAACAAGAGAAGAATGTCTCTCTCACCATTTTAACTCAACATAGTACTAGAAGTCCTAAGCCACAGCAATCATACATAGGAAGAAATAAATGGTATCCAATTAGTAAGGAAGATGTAAAACTTGCACTATTTGCAGATGAGATGATACTACATATAGAAAACCAAAACATTGAAAAACTTCCAGAACTGATAAGTGAATTCAGTAAAGTCAAAGGATACAAAATTACTGTACAGGAATGTGTTGTATACAAAAATGTGCTGTAATGAAGCAGCAGAAAGATAAATTATGAAAACAGTATCATTTACAATTGCACTAAAAACAATAAAATATCTGGAAATAAACTTAACTAAAGAAGTGAAAGTCCTATAATCTGAAAACTACAAAACATTGATGAAAGAAATTCAAGATGACACAAAGAAAAGGAAATACATCAATGCTCATAGGTTGAAAGAATAAATAGTATTAAAATATCTGTATTGCCCCAAGGAATCTACACAACTAATACAAACCCTATCAAAATACAACTGCATTTTTCACAGAACTATTAAACAAACATAAAATTTGTTTTATGTAAATAGCCATGCAGCCAAAATAATCTTGAAATGAAAAGCAAAACTGGAGATATCACAATTTCAGTAAAAGGAGAAAGATTTATGCGACCTGAAGAGAAACCAGAGTATGAGATATCACAATTTCAGATTTCAAGTTATATTACCACATGGAAGTAATTAAAACGGTATGGTATTGTCATAAAATAAACACATAGATCAATGGAATACAAAAGAAAATCCAGAAAAGAACCCATAATTATATGGTTTATTAATCTTTGACAGAGGAGGAATGAAAACACAATGGGAAAATGACAATCTTTTCAACAAATGGTATTGGGAAAACTTGACACAGCCTGTAAAAGAATGAAAAAGGACCACTTTCTTTCTCCACACAGAAAACTAAACTCAAAATGAATTAATGACCTAAATGTGAAACCTGAAACCATAAAAATCCCTGAATAGAGCACAGTCAGTAATCTCTCAGTTATTGGCCACAGCAACATTTTTCTAGACATGTCTTCTAAGGCAAAGGGAATAAAAGGAAACACTGTTGGGACAATTGAAATAAAATCTCTTTGCACAGTGAAGGAAACAATCAACAAATCTAAACCTCCTGATTGGAGGAAGATATTCGCAAATGATTTATTTGCTAAAGGGTCATCATCCAAAATGTATAAAGAATAATACAACTCAACACCCAAAAAACAAATAATCTAATTAAAATGGGCAGAAAACATGAATAGACAGTTCTCCAAAGAAGAGGTACAGATGGCCAACAGACAAATGAAAAGATAAAAAGCATCATTCATCATCAGTGAAATGTAAATAAAAACCATAATGATATATCACTTCACCTCTGTCAGAAAGGTTAAAATCAACAACAATAGGGGCACCTGGGTGGCTCAGTCGGTTAAGCGCTCAACTTCAGCTCAGGTAATGATCTCACGGTTCAGTTCGTGGGTTCGAGCCCCGCGTCGGGCTGTGTGCTGACAGCTAGCTCAGAGCCTGGAGGCTGCTTCAGATTCTGTATCTCCCTCTCTCTCTGACCCTCCCTTGTGTCTCCCTCTTTCTCTGACCATCCGTTGCTCACGCCCTCTCTATCTCTCTCTGTCAAAAAGTAAATGAAACATTTTTAAAAAATCAACAACACAAAAAACAAGTGTTGGCAGGGATATGGAGAAAAAGGAACCCTCTTACACTGTTGGTTGAAATGTAAACTAGTGTAGCCACTCTGGAAAACAGTTTCAGGGATTCCTTAAAAAGTTAAAAATAGAATTACCCTATGTTCCAGCAATTACACCACTAGCTATTCACACAAAGGATACAAAAACGCTAATTCAAAGGAGACATGAACCCCAATTTTTACTGCAGCATTATCAACAATAGCCAAATTATGGAAACAGCCCAAGTATCCAAAGACTGATGAATGGATAAAGAAGATGTGTATGTGTGTGTGTGTGTGTGTGTGTGTGTGTGTGTGTGTATGTGTGTGCGCGTGCATAATCAAATTTGCCATCTAAAAGCATAAAATCTTGTAGGTTTTAATTCTCTTTACTACATCATTATGTTGTTCTTCAATTTTTTTGTTTTCTGAATGCTATATCAGGAAAGAGTGTTGAATATTATTAAATTCTTTGTCTATTGAGAAGGTATTTATTTCCTTTGTTCTATTCATATCATGTACCACATAGACTGATTTTCTTAGTAGAAAGAAAATATCCCCCGCATATCTGGGATACATTCATTCTACTTAGTCATTTCCATGTGTCTACTTCAATTTCCTTCATAAGCTTTATATAGTTTTTATCACATAGATCTCCTATATCTTTGGATAGGTTTATTCCTAGCTATTTTATGGTTTTTGTGCAATTGTGAAACAGTGTCTTGATTTCTTTCTGTTGCTTCATTACTGGTGTGTAAAAATGCAACAGATTGGAGGAGGGAGGGCAAGATGGCAGAGAAGTAAGGAGCTCTGTACTTGCACTTGTGCCCATACCTCACACGGAAAAGATCTGAAGCCATTGGAAAACTTACGAAACCTGAGAGATTTAGAGAAAAAGGACGCAGAATCCACTGAGAAAGCCTTCTAACATGAGTGCGAACTGGGGAAGATAAAATCGGGCTGGTATCAGAGACTCCAGGGTCGGAGGTGATCCCCCTCTGCAGGGAGTGAGAGGGGAAAAAGAGAAAGTCCGAAACAGAAAAACCTCCGCTAGTGGGAAAAAACTCCACTCGGGGCATAGAAACACCCTGGGCGCCAAATACTTGCATGCCAGGTCACCTCACGCCACTGGTCCCGGAGGGGCTGAGCGTGTGGACTGCTTCTTTGCGCTGGCTCCGGGCTGGCTGGACTTCTAGAGTAGCAGCACGCCTGTCACCATTGTCCTCCCGATGGGCTTGGGCCCCTGGAAGAGACACGAGCAGACACAGGGTGTCCGCGCTCCTGGCTGGCTGGAACTCTAGAGGGAAGGCAAAGAGCTAAAAACTGGGAGATTTACCCACGAGTTCATGTTTTGGGTGACGAGACCTGGTTTTCCTCACTCCAGCAGGCTCCACGCATGCAGCAGGCGAGCCCACATCCGTGCTCACCAGCCAGATCCAGAGGAGGAAGCAGCAATCCTGACTCTACCCCCAGAGCTCGGCAGGGGCCCTGGAATCGCCCCGAGGGGATTGCCTGGGAAGTTGTGTCTAAGGCAATTTCAGCGGGGCGGGTGACTGGGATTTGGACATTGGGGCTGGCCTGGGTTGAAGAGTGTAACCGACTTTGGCTGCGCCCCCAATATGGGAAGTTTACACGCCCAAAAAGCAAGGTGCAGCACTTGGTTCAAGAAGGGACTGAAACACCGCCACTCTCCTCCCCACAACAGCCAAGGCAGAACTCCCACCTGAGGCAGTGGATCACACCACGCCCATCCCTGCTTGAGATTGCCGTCCTCCATTTTTTTTTCTTTTTCTTTTTTCTTTCTTTTTTCCCCAGAACACTGACCTGATTAACTCTGGTCACCGGCTAGCTGAAACAATTACGAGTCCATTCTGTAGACGTAAATTCTACACACCCGACATTTTCATCTCTTTCTCTCAGGAGTAATTAGACGATATAGTCTCTCTGGTTAATAGCAGCGTCCCTCTCTTACCTATCCAACCATATTCTACCCTTTGGCTCTTTGAAAAGGCTTCTTATCCCTTCTGCCTGTACATTCTATTTCCAATTTTGCCTCATTCTCACCCTGTCTTCTCTCTCCATCTCTATGCTCTTCAACCAGCACTGCATACATAAGACTATGTAACTGTAGCTCGGAAATCTGGTTATATGCTTTAAATCGTTCTTTGTCCATCGGTTTTCTTCTTTTTTCCTTTTCTTTTTTCCTTTTTAACCCTTTTATGTATTTTATACTCTCTATTATTTGCCCTCTCTCCTCCGTCTTTTCTCTTAACTTTTTCATTTTCCCTCTCAGTTTGATGTTAGTTGAATTAGCCTGTGCATTTGTGTGCTCCTGCTCCCTGTGTGTTTGTCTGTTTTCTTTTCCAGGGCTACCTCAAGAAACAAGCCAGAGTACACAAGACGGAGAGTCCCAAATATCACTACGTATAGGAAAACAAAATAACCAAGGTCCCAACAAGAGAGAACAAGAGATACCATTCAAAAAACACTCTCTGAAAGGATAGGCCCTGGATAGTCAAAGAGTATTCTTGGATACAGCAACACTCAAGGGGCAGAGAGCAAAAAAGGTCTTTAAAACTAACATGAACCAGAAAGGTAATTAAAATGACGAAACGAAAGAGCTCTCCTCCAAAGAAACTCCAAGAAGAAATGACAGCTATGAATGAACTGTTCAAAACAGATATCAGCAGCATAACTGTACACGATTTTAGAATAATAATGGTAAAATTAATAGCTGGGCTTGAAAAAAACCTAGGGGACACCAGAGAAACTATGGATACACACAGAATGAAAAATAAAAATAGGCATGAAGAATTTAAAAATGTGATAAATGAGATACATAATAAATTAGAGGCCTCCAATGCACGGATTGAAGAGGAAGAAAGGAGAATAAGTGATTTAGAAGACACCATTATAGAAAAACAAGAAGCTGACAAAAAAACACACAAACATATCCAGACATGAAAAAAGAGTTCGAGAGCTCAGTGATACGGTCATACACAATTATGTCTGTATCATAGGAATCCCAAAAGAGGAAGAGAGAGGGGGTGGTGCATAAGGAGTCCTGGCACAAATTATAGCAGAGAATATCCCCGACGTGGGAAAGGAAGTAATGTTGAACTACAAGAGGCTCAGAGAACTCACCTCAGACGTAACTTGAATCGATCTTCTGCACAGCATATCATAGTGAAACTGGCAAAATATAAAGATAAGGAGAGAATTTTGAAAGCAGCTAGGGGGAAAAGAGCCCGAACATACAAAGGGAAACCTATCAGAGTGGTGACAGACCTATATACTGAAACGTGGCAGGCCAGAAAGGAATGGCAGGAGATCTTCAATGTGATGAACAGTAAAAATAGGCAGCCAAGAATCCTCTATCCAGCAAGCCTGTCATTCAAAATAGAAGGAGAGATAAAAACCTTTCCAAATAAACAGAAATTGAAAGTATTTGTCACCACGAAGCCAGCCCTACAAGAAATCCTGAGGGGGATGCTCTGAAGGAAATGTTGCAAGGAACAAAGATAGCAGAGACACCACTACAAGCATGAACCCTACAAAAGATACAACGACTCTAAATCCACATATTTCAATAATAACACTGAATGTAAATGGGCTGAATGCTCCAATCAAAAGACATAGGGTATCAAAATGGATAAAAAAACAAAATCCATCTGTATGCTGTCTACAAGACACTCATTTTAAACTGGAAGGTACCTTCAGATTAAAAGTAAGGGGATGGATAAATATATATCATGCTACAGGAAATCACAAGAAAGCCGGGGTAGCTATACTTATATCAGACAAACTGGACTTTAAATTAAAGATAATAACAAGAGACGAAGAAGGAAACTACACAATAATTCCATCCATCGGGAGGAACTAACTATCATAAATGTCGATGCAACGAATATGGAAGAACCTAAAAATATAAAACAATCACAAACAGAAACAAGCTTATAGATAAGAATGTGCTAATAACAGGGGACTTTAATACTCTGCTTACAGCAATGGATAGGTCAACCAGACAGAAAATTACTAAAGAAATAATGGACTTGAAAGACACATTGGACAAGATGGATCTGACAGATATATTTATAACTTGACATCCTGAGGCCAGGGAATTTACTTTATTCTCAAGGGCGCATGGCACATTCTCCAAGATAGATCACATACTGGGACATGAAGCAGCCCTCAATAAATGTAAAAGAATTGAGATCATACCATGCACACTGTCAGATAATTATGCTTTCAAACGTGAAATCAATTACAGGAAGAAGTCTGGAAAACCTCCAAAAATATGGAAGTTAAAGAACACCATATTAAGAATGAATGGGCCAATCAGGCAATTAGAGATGAAATTAAAACATTTATGGAAAAAATTGAAAAAGAAAACACAGTACTTCAAAATCTATGGTATGCGGCAAAGGCAGTCCTAAGAGGTAAGTACATTGCTCTCCAGGCCTATTTCAAGAGATTAGAAAAAGCGCAAGTCCAAAATCTAACAGCTTACCTAAAGGAACTAGAAGCAGAGCAACAAGAACGCCCTAAATCCAGTAGAAGAAGAGAAATAGTAAAAATTAGAACAGAAATAAACATTGAGACCGAACAAACAATTGAACAGATCAGTGAAACCAAGAGTTGGTTTTTTGAAAAAGTAAACAAAATTGACAAGCCTCTAGCCAGACTTATCAAAAAGAAAAGAGAGAGCACCCAAATAGCTAAAATTATGACTGAAAATGGACTTATTACAACCAACCCCTCAGAAATACAAGCAATTATCAGGGAATACTATGAAACATTATATGCCAACAAATTGGACAACTTAGAAGAAATGGACAAATTCCTAATCACTACCAAAATTCACATGGGAAGAAATAGAAAACTTGAACAGACCCATAATGAGTGAAGAAATCGAATCAGTAATCAAAAATCTCCCAACAAATAATAGCCCTGGACCTGATGACTTCCCTGGGGAATTCTAACAGACATTTAAAACAGAATTAATCCGAATTCTTCTCAAGCTATTCCAAAATATAGAAATCGAAGGAAAACTCCCGGACTCATTTCATGAAGCCAGCATCACTCTGATTCCCAAACCAGACATAGATCCGCAAAAAAAGAAAACTACAGGCCAATATCCTTGATGAATACGGATGCAAAAATCCTCAACAAGATACTTGCAAATCGAATCCAGCAGCACATAAAAAGAATCATCCACCAAGATCAAGTGGGATTCATTCCTGGGTTCCAGGGCTGGTTCAACATTTGCAAATCAATCAATGTGATACATCATATCAATAAAAGAAAAGATACAAACCATATGATCCTGTCGATAGATGCATGAAAAGCATTTGACAAAATACAGCATCCCTTCTTTAAAAAGACTCTAGAGAAAGTCGGGATAGAAAGAACCAATGTAAACATCATCAAAGCCATCTATGAGAAGCCTTCAGCTAACATCATCCTCAATGGGGAAAAACTGAGAGCTTTCCCCCTGAGATCAGGTACACGACAGGGATGTACACACTCATCACTGCTGTTTAACATAGTGCTGGAAGTCCTAGCATCAGCCATCAGACAACAAAAAAGGCATCAGAATTGGCAAAGAGGAAGTCAAACTTTCACTCTTCGCAGATGACATAATATTTGATCCAATAATTCGCCCAAGTTGCAAGGTACAAAATCAACGTGCCGAAATCGGTTGCATTTTTATACACCAACAATGAAGCAACAGAAAGAGAAGTCAAGAAACTGACCCCATTCACAATTGCACAAAAAACCATAAAATACCTTGGAATAAACCTAACCAAGGATACAAGAGATCTGCATGATGAAAACTATAGAAAACTTATGAAGGAAATTGAAGGAGACACAAAGAAATGGAAAAACATTCCATGAGCATGGATTGGAAGAATACATATAGTTAAAATGTCATTACAACCCAAAGCAATCTACACATTCAATGCAATTCCCATCAAAATTGCACCAGCATACTTCTCAAAGCTAGAACAAACTATCCGAAAATTTGTATGGAACCATCAAATAGCCAAAGTAATGTTGAAGAAGAAAACCAAACAGGAGGCATTACCATCCCAGACTTTAGCCTCTACGACAAAGCTGTCATCATCAAGACAGTATGGTATTGGTACAAAAACAGACACATAGACCAATGGAACAGAATGGAGAACTCAGAAGTGGACCCAAAAGTATACAGCCAACTGATCTTTGACAAAGCAGGAAAGAATATCCAATGGAAAAAAGACAGCCTTTTTAACAGATGGTGTTGGGAGAACTGGACAGCAACATGCAGAAGAATGAAACTAGATCATTTTCTCACACCATGCACAAAAATAAACTCAAAATGGATAAAGGACCTGAACGTAAGACAGGAAACTATCAACACCCTAGAGGAGAAAGCAGGAAACAACCTCCTTGACCGCCACCGCAGCAACTTCTTACTTGACACATCCCCAAAAGCAAGGGAATCAAGAGCAAAAATAAATGATTGGGACCTCATCAAGATTAAAAGCTTCTGCACAGCAAAGGAAACAACCCACAAAACTAATAGGCAACCAATGGAATGGGATAAGATAGTTGCAAACAACATATCAGATAAAGGGTTAATATCCAGACTCCATAAGGAACTCACCAAACTTCACACCCGAAAAACAAACAACCCAGTGAAGAAATGGGCAGAAGGTACGAACAGACACTTCTCCAAAGAGAACATCCAGATGGCCAACAGACACAGGAAACGATGCTCAGCATCCCTCCTCATCAGGGAAATACAAATCAAAACCACACTGAGATAGACCTCATGCCAGTCAGAATGGCTAAAATGAACAAATCAGAGAATTCTAGATATTGGCGAGGATGTGGAGAAACGGGCAACCTCCTACACTGTTGGTGGGAATGTAAACTGGTGCAGTCCCTCTGGAAAACAGTGTGGAGGTTCCTCAGGAAACTAACAATAGAACTCCCCTATGACCCAGCAACAGCTGTGCTAGGAATTTACCCAAGGGATACAGAAATGCTGATGCATAGGAGCACATATACTCCAATGTTCATAGGAGCACTCTCTACAATAGCTAAAACATGGAAAGAGCCTAAGTGTCCTTCAACGGATGAATGGATCAAGAAAATGTGGTTTATCTATACCATAGAATACTCCATGGCAATGAGAAACAATGAAATCTGGCCATGTGTAGCAACATTTATGGAACTTTAGGGTGTTATGCTGAGGGAAATAAATTAGCCAGAGAAGGACAGATACCATATGGTTGCATGTATAGGTGGACTGAGAGGAACTTAATGGAGAACCATGAGGGAGAAGAAGGGAAAAGTCAGTTGGAGAGAGGGAAAAGGTCAACGATGAGAGATTCTTGAATGCTGAAAACAGAGGGCTGATGGAGGAGAGGGGAAGAGGGATGACGGGCATGTAGCAGGGCACTTGTTGTGATGAGCACTGGGTGTTATATGGAAGCCAATTTGACAATAAACTAAGAAAAAAACAAAAAAGACACAAAAAATAAATAAAAGGAGAAAGAAAAAATTATATTATATGTAGAAATACAACAAACATTGTGGAATAATTCAGTGAGAGATATGATGCACCATGGAGAAGACATGATGTCAAGGAAGAATGTGCCAAATGATTTAAATGTTCTGGAGGATATAGAACTCCTTGCCAGACAATTTCCTAGTCTTCTTAATTTTTATCTTGGTCTTGAAAAAACAAAATCAAGAATGGCTTGTCCTCTCAATTTGTTTGAGTACAACTGAGGGTACCTGAAACTGCCAGACAAAGGAGTTACTCATTTTTAAGTTGTTGATAAGTATATATAATAACACCTTGGTATGCACAAGGCCATTGAAGGGCTTTGTGTCATTCTAAATTTCCTGCCTTCATCAAACATTGAATACCTTAAGTTTCCATCAATGCTGGTAATTTCAATTACAATGATGTATGACAATTGTGAAACCCTGAAAACTATTTATATCTAAATGTTTCTCAAGACTCTCTTTAAACTGTTCTTCAGCAAACCTCACCATGGTGCATATGTGCATGTGAAGTGTGTGTGCATGTGCGTACATGTGTATCACATGTGAAGCTCTATCTCCTCATTATTGCCACAGTTCCTGGTGCACTCGGGGAAGTCAGATCTCATTAGAAGTTCCTCTACTGTGGTTAAAAAAAAAAAGAGTGGGGAGAACACCACAATGCCCTATTGAATTAATTCTTCTAAATTTTACCCTAGTTTTCAACGAAAATGAGAAAATGTCATTTTTCTCTATTTTGAAGTGAAGGTGAAGAAACATTTTTTGTCCTCAAATCTGACAGGTGTAAGAGATGCAGATAGAGCTACTGAAACTCTATGACCCTTACACCAAGTTTGTGTGCCAGGATTAATAGGCAAATATTTTGTATTTTAATATTTTGAGAAAACTTCATACTATTTTCCACAATAGCTGTACGAATTTATATCTCCACCAATAATGGATATGGGTTCCTTTTTCTCTACATCCTTGCCAATACTTGTTTCTTGCTTTTTTAGTTTAACCATCCAGACAAGTATATGGTGATATATTATTGTGGTTTTGATTTGTATTTCACTGATACCTAATGATGTTGAGCATCTTTTCATATGTCTGTTGACCACATGTGTGTCTTCTTCAATAAAATGTCTGTTCAAGTCCTACATAGAGTTTTTAAATCAGATTGTTTTCTTTGGTGTTAAGGTGTGTAAATTCTTTCTATATTTTGAATGTTAACCCTTTCAGATACATGATTTTCACATATTCTGCTATTCAAAAAATTGGACTTTTTATATGCTTTCTTCCCTGTGCAAAAGGATTTTATTTCGATGTAGCCCTAATAGTTTATTTTTACTTTTGTTTTCCTTGGCTTAGGATACATGTCTAGAAAAATGTTAATGTGGCAAGTGGCAAAGAAATAACTCCCTGTGTTCTCTTCTGAGACTTTTGGGGATTTATGTCTCACGTTTAGCTCTTTAATTTATTTTGAGTTTATTTTTATGTACGGTTTTAGAAACATGTCCAATTTTAGCTGTTTTATATGTGGTTATCCAGTTTTCCCAGCACCATGTACTGATCCCCTATGTATTGTGAATTATTGTCTGGACTGTCTGTTCTGTTCTATTAATCTATATCTATGTCTATGTCTCTCTATACTTATACCTATACCTATATCTATCTATCATCTATCTATCTGTCTGTCTGTCTGTCTATCTATCTATCTATCTATCTATCTATCTATCTATCTATCTATCTGTCGTCTATTTATGTGCTGTTACCATACTGTTTTGATTATGACAGCTATGTAGTATACCTTGCATTGTGATACCGTCAGCTTTGTTCTATCTCAAAATTGCTTTGGCGTTCAGGGTACTTTGTAGTTTCATACAAATTTTGGTATTCTTTGTTCTACTTTTGTGGAAAATGTTGTTGGTATTTTGATAGGGATTACACTGAATGTACAGATTGTCTTGGGTACTCTAATACATTTTAGCAACATTAATTTTTCCAATCCATGAGAATGGGAAGTCTTTCCATTTGTTTGTGTCATCTTCAATTTCTTTCATTAATGTTTTATTGTTTTCAATGTATAGATCTTCCACCTTGGTTAAATTTATTCCTAGATGCTTTATTCTTTTTTTTTAATGTTTTAGTTATTTCTGAGAGAGAGAGGGAGAGACAGCATGAGCAGGGGAGGGTCAGAGAGAGACGGAGACACAGAATCCAAAACAGGTTCCAGGCTCTGAACTGGCAGTCAGCACAGAGCCTTCCGCGAGGCTCCAACCCACGAACTGTAAGATCATGACCTGAGCCGAAGTCAGAAGCTTAATTGTCTGAGCCACCCAAGTGCCCCCTTAGGTGTTTTATTCTTTTTGGTGCAATTGTAAATGCTACTATTTACTTTTGTTTGTTTGTTTGTTTCTACTACTTGATTATTAGGACATAGAAACACAAACAACTTCTGGGTATTAATTTTTGTGTTTTGCACATTTACTGAATTTACTTATTTCTTCCAGTCGTGGAAGACTTCTTGGTGAAGTCTTTTAGGTTTGCTATGTGTACTATCATGTTATCTACAAATGGTGGCAATTTAATATCTTCTCTACCAATATGAATTCCTCTTATTTCTTTCTGGTGTCTGATTGCTATGGCTAGGACTTCCAGTACTATATTGAATAAAAATGGTGAGAGTCGACATTCTTTTCTTGTTCCTGGTCCTAGAGGAAAGCTTTCAGTTTTTGCCGTTGGATATGATATTAGTTGTGTGTTTTTCATATGTGACCATATGTTGAAGTATGTTCCCTCTAAACCAATATTGTTTTTATTATGAATTGACATTGAATTTTGTCAAATTCTTTTTCTGAATCTATTAAGGTGGTTATATAATTTTTATCCTTCGTTTTGTTGATGTGGTATAGCATGTTGATTGGTTTGCAAATATTGAGCTATCCTTGCAATCCCGGAATATATTCTGCTTGAGCATTGTGAACGATCTTCTTAAAGTATTATTGTATGTCGTTTACTAATATTTTCTTGATTATTTTTGAATCTACGTTCATCAGGGTTATTGGTCTGTATTTTTATTTATTTGTTTGTTTTTATTTTTTGGTGCTTTTGTCTGCTTTTGGTATCAGGGTAATGTGGACTTATAGATGTATTTGGAAACTTTGTTTCCTCTTATTTTGGGGAATAGTTTGAGGAGAATAGGTATTACCTCTTCTTTATATGTTTTGTAAAATTCATCTGTGAAGCTATGTGGCCCTGGACATTCAGTTTTTCTTGTTTGCTGATTATCAATTTCATTTCATTAATAATTTTTATTCAATTTTATTACAAATGAGTCTGTTTAGATTTTTTTTTCTTCCTGATTTAGTTTTAGAAGATTGGATGCTTCTAGTAATTTATCTCTTTCTTCTAGGTTGTGAAATTTGTTGACATATAATTTTTATAGTATTACAATTCTTTGTCATTTTTCGTGTCAGTTGTTACTTTTTCACGCTTGTTTCTGATTTTATTTATTTGGGTCTTTATTGCCCACTCCCCTCCTTGGTGAATCTGGCTAAGGGTTTGCTGGTTTTATTTTTCTTTTAAAGAATTAGCTCTTAATTTTGTTGATTTTTTTCTGTTGTTTTTTTAGTCTGTATGTTATTTATTTTTCCTTTTATCTTTATTAGTTCCTTTCTTTCGTGCGTGTGTGTGTTTTCCCTCTTTTTGTTTTTTTAAAAATAGTTTATTGTCAAATTACTTTCCACATAACACCCAGTGCTCATACCCACGAGTGCCCTCCTCCATGCCCAACCCCCTCCCCCCACATCCATCAGTTCTCAGTTTTTGTCAACATTCAAGTGTCTCTCATGGTTTGCCTCTCTCCCTTTTGCCCGACATTTCCCCCTTCTTTTCCCCCTTAGTCCTCTGTTAAGTTCCTCCTAATCCTCCTATATGTGCAAATATATGATATTTGTCCTTCTCCACCTGACATATTTCGCTCAGCATAACACCCTCAAGGTCCATCCATGTTGCTACACGTGGCCAGATTTCATTGTTTCTCATTGCCTTGCAGTATTCCATGGTATAGATAAACCACATCTTCTTGATCCATTCGTCTGTGGATGGACACTTAGGCTCTTTCCATGTTTTGGCTATTGTTGAGAGTGCTACTATGAACATTGGGGTCCATGTGCTCCTATGCCGCAGCATTTCTATATCCTTTGGGTAAATTCCTAGCACTGCTATTGCTGGCTCATAGGGGAGTTCTACTGTTAATTTTTTGAGGAATCTCCACACTGTTTTCCAGAAGGGCTGTACCAGTTTACATTCCCACCAACAGTGCAAGAGGGTGCCGGTTTCTCCACATCCTCGCCAGCATCTAGAGTTCTCTGATTTGTTCATTTCAGCCACTCTGACTGGTGTGAGGTGGTATCTCAGTGTGGTTTTGATTTGTATTTCCCTGATGAGGGGGGATGCTGAGCATCATTTCATGTTTGTTAGCCATCTGGATGTCCTCTTTGGAGAAGTGTCTGTTCATATCTTCTACCCATTTCTTCAAAGGGTTGTTTGTTTTTTGGGTGTGGAGTTTAGTGAGTTCCCTATAGATTCTGGATATTAACCCTTTATCTGATATGTTGTTTGCAACTATCTTTTCCCATTCCATTGGTTGCCTATTAGTTTTGTGGGTTGTTTCCTTTGCTGTGCAGAAGCTTTTAATCTTGATGAGGTCCCAATCGTTTATTTTTGGTCTTGCTTCCGTTGCTTTGAGGGATGTGTCAAGTAAGAGGTTGCTGCGGTAGAGGTCAAAGAGGTTGTTTCCTGCTTTCTCCTCTAGGGTTTGATGGTTTCCTGTCTCACATTCAGGTCCTTTATCCATTTTGAGTTTATTTTTGTGCATGGTGGGAGAAAATGATCTAGTTTCATTCTTCTGCATGTTGCTGTCCAGTTATCCCAGCACCATCTGTTAAAGAGGCTGTCTTTTTTCCATTGGATAGTCTTTCCTGCTTTGTCAAAGATCAGTTGGCTGTATACTTTTGGGTCCACTTCTGAGTTCTCATTTCTGTTCCATTGGTCTATGTGTCTGTTTTTGTGCCAATACCAAACTGTCTTGATGATGACAGTTTTGTAGTATAGGTTAAAGTCTGGGATGGTGATACTTCCCGTTTTGGATTTATTTTTAAGTATTACTTTGGCTACTCGGGGTCTTTTGTGGTTCCATACAAATTTTAGGATAGTTTGCTCTAACTTTGAGAAGTATGCTGGGGCAATTTTGATTGGAATTGCTTTGAATGTGTAGATAGCTTTGGGTAGTAATGACATCTTAACTATATTTATTCTTCCTATCCATGAGCATGGGATGTTTTTTCCATTTATTTGTGTCTTTTTCAACATCTTTCATAAGTTTTCTGTAGTTTTCATCATACAGATCTTTTGTATCCTTCGTTAGGTTTATTCCTAGGTATTTTATGGTTTTTGTGAAAGTGTGAATGGGATCAGCTTCTTGATTTCTCTTTCTGTTGCTTCATTGTTGGTGTATAAAAATGCAACCGAATTCTGTACGTTGATTTTGTACCCTACAACTTGGCTAAATTCTTGGATCAGTTCCAGTAGGCTTCTGGTGGAGCCTGTCGGGTTTTCTATGAAGAGTATCATGTCGTCTGCAAAAAGTGATAGTTTGACTTCATTTTTGCCAATTCTGATGCCTTTGATTTCCTTTTGTTGTCTGATGGCTGATGCTAGGATTTCCAGCACTGTGTTAAACAGCAGCGGTGAGAGCGGACATCCCCGTCGTGTTACAGATCTCAGGGGGAAAGCTCTCAGTTTTTCCCCATTGAGGATGATGTTAGTTGAAGTCTTCTCTAAGATGTCTTTATGATGTTTAAATAAGTTCCTTCTATCCCGACTTTCTCTAGAGACTTTATTAAGAAGGGATGCTGTATTTTGTCAAATGCTTTTTCTGCATCTATTGACAGGATCGCATGGTTTTTATCTTTTCTTTTGTTGATGTGATGTATCACATTGATTGATTTACGAATGTTGAACCAGCCCTGTAACCCAGGAATGAATCCCACTTGATCTTGGTGGATGATTCTTTTTATGTGCTGTTGAATTCGATTTGCAAGTATCTTGTTGAGAATTTTTGCATCCGTATTCATCAAGGATATTGGCCTGTAGTTCTCTTTTTTTGCTGGTTCTCTGTCTGGCTTGGGAATCAGAGTGATGCTGGCTTCATAAAATGAGTCTGGGAGTTTTCCTTCACTTTCTATTTTTTGGAATAGCTTGAGAAGAATGGGTATTAATTCTTTTTTAAACGTCTAGAAGATTTCCCGGGGAAACCATCTGGTCCTGGGCTCTTATTTGTTGGGAGAGTTTTGATCACTGATATGATTTCCTCACTAGTTATGGGTCTGTTCAGATTTCCTATCTCTTCCCGTGTGAATTTTGGTAGTGGGTGTGCGTTTAGGAATTTGTCCATTTCTTCTAAGTTGTCCAATTTGTTGGCATATAGTTTTTCATAGTATTCCCTGATAATTGCCTGTATTTCTGAGGGGTTGGTTGTAATAAGTCCATTTTCATTCATGATTTTGTCTGTTTGAGTGCTCTCTTTTTTCTTTTTGAGAAGCCTGGCTAGAGGTTTGTCAACTTTGTTTATTTTTTCAAAAAACCAACTCTTGGTTTCATTGATCTGTTCAATTATTTCTTTAGTCTCTATGTTGTTTATTTCTGCTCTGTTTTTTACTATTTCTCTTCTTCTACTGGATTTGGGGCATTCTTGTTGCTCTGCCTCTAGTTCCTTTAGGCAAGCTGTTAGATTTTAGACTTGCGCTTTTTCTAGTTTCTTGAAATAGGCCTGGAGTGCAATGCACTTTCTTCTTAGGACTGCCTTTGCCGCATTTCATAGATTTTGGATTGTTGTGTTTTCATTTTCGTTTGTTTCCATATATTTTTTAAATTTCATCCCTAATTGCCTGATTGGCCCATTCATTTAGTAAGGTGGTCTTTAACCTCCAGGTTTTTGGGGGTTTTCCAGGCTTCTTTCTGTGATTGATTTTAAGTTTCAAAGCATTATGATCTGAGAGTGTGCGTGGTATGATCTCAATTCTTTTATATTTATTGAGGGCAGCTTTATGTCCCAGTATGTGATCTATCTTGAAGAATGTGCCATGCACACTTGAGAAGAAAGTGAATTCCTTGGCCCCTGGATGTAGAGTTCTAAATATTTCTGTCAGATCCATCTGGTACAAAGTTTCTTTCAAGTCCATTATTTCCTTAGTTATTTTCTGTCTGGTTGACCTATCCATTGCTATAAGTGGAGTATTGAAGTCCCCTGCTATTAGCACATTCTTATCTATGAGCTTGTTTCTCTTTGTGATTAATTGTTTTATATATTTAGGAGCTCCCATATTTGGTGAATAGACATTTATGATTGTTAGTTCTTCCTGATGGATAGACCCTTTAACTATTATGTAATGCCCTTCTTCATCTCTTGTTATTGTCTTTAATTTAAAGTCCAGTTTGTCTGATATAAGTATAACTACTCCAGCTTTCTTTTGATTTCCTGTAGCATGATATATATTTCTCCATCCCCTTATTTTTAATCTGAAGGTATCTTCAGGTCTAAAATGAGTTTCTTGTAGACAGCATATAGATGGATTTTGTTTTTTTATCCATTCTACTATCCTATGTCTTTTTATTGGAGCATTCAGCCCATTTACATTCAGTGTTATTATTGAAATATGTGGGTTTAGAGTCTTTGTGTCCTTTGTGGATTTCATGCTTGTAGTGGTGTCTCTGCTATCTTTGTTTCTTGCAACCTTTCCTTCAGAGTGTCCCCCTCAGGATTTCTTGTAGGGCTGGCTTAGTGGTGACAAATTCTTTCAATTTTTGTTTATTAGTAAAGGTTTTTATCTCTTCTTCTCTTTTGAATGACAGGTTTGCTGGATAGAGGATTCTTGGCTGCCTATTTTTACTGTTCATCACATTGAAGATCTCCTGCCATTCCTTTCTGGCCTGCCAAGTTTCAGTAGATATGTCTGTCACCACTCTGATAGGTTTCCCTTTGTAAGTTAGGGCTCTTTTCCCCCTAGCTGCTTTCAAAATTTTCTTTGTCCTTATATTTTGCCATTTTTAATATGATATGCCGTGCAGAAGGTCGATTCAATTTATGTCTGAGGGGGTCCTCTGAGCCTCTTGTATTTCAACGTTTACTTCTTTTCCCAGGTCAGGGAAGTTCTCTGCTATAATTTGTTCCAGGATTCCTTCAGCACCTTTCCGTCTCTCTTCCTCTTCTGGGATTCCTATGATATGGATATTTTTGCGTTTGACCATGTCACTGAGCTCTCGAACTCTTCTTTCATGTTCCTGGATCAGTTTGTCTCTTTTTTTGTCAGCTTATTTTTCTATAATGGTGTCTTCTAAATCACTTATTCTCCTTTCTGCCTCTTCAATCCGTGCATTGGAGGCCTCTAATTTATTATGTATCTCATTTATCGCATTTTTTAATTCTTCATGCCTATGTTTATTTTCCATTCTGTCTGTAGCCATAGTTTCTTTGATGTCCCCTATGATTTTTTCAAGGCCAGGTATTAATTTTACCATTATTATTCTAAAATCTTATACAGTTATGCTGCTGATATCTGTTTTGTGCAGTTCATTAGCTGTCACTCCTTCTTGGAATTTCTTTGGAGGAGAGCTCTTTCGTTTCATCATTTTAGTTAGCTTTCCGGCTCTTGTTGGTTTTAAAGACCTGTTATCTCTCTGTATCTATGACCACTGCTATATCCAAGAAGACTCTTTGACTTTCCAGGGCCTAATCTTTCAGAGAGTGTTTTTTGAATGGTATCTCTTGGTCTCTCTTTTTGGGACCTTGGTTATTTTATTTTCCTATTCGTAGTGATATTTGGGACTCTCCACCTTGTGTACTCTGGCTTGTTTCTTGAGGTAGCCCTGGTAAAGAAAACAGACAGACAAACACACAGGGAGCAGGAGCACACAAATGCAGAAGCTAATTCAACTAACATGCAAAGCGAGAGGGAAAACGAAAAAGTTAAGGGAAAAGACAGAGGAGGGAAGGCGAATAATAGGGAGTATAAAATACATAAAAGGGTCAAAAAGGAGAAAAGAAAAGGAAAAAAGAATAAAACCAATGGACCAAGTGTAAGGCCACAAGTCTATACATCTAAACCAAACTGACTCCATGACCCCTCTAAACTAGAAGGCCTAAGTTTCGGCTTTCCAGAAACTACTAGATAGTTACTCATTGCCCAAGGCAGGAGTAACCACCCTTGCAACACCCAGTCCAGAAAGGCCAGCGACCACCCTCCACATTGTTAAGGGAGAGGTTTGGAGATAGAAACTATAGATAGGACCCTGTTACCTAATGTTAAAGTTAACCTGTTAGTCGCCCTAGGCGACAAGACCCTAGGCTCGCTCTGTGATTGGTTGAATTTAAAGGTACTCTAAATATTGTAATTGGATCCCGCCAAAAGTAACGAATACTCTAGACAATATGTATGGTCAAACCCGCTGTCAATGAAGTTGAATAATTATGATCGGATCACTGTTCCCATGTCACAAGTTCTGTAACTCCCTCGTCTCAAACCCCATAAAAACCCTATTCTGCCCTTGTTCGTGGCTCTCAGCACAGATCCATACACTGGTGAAGTCTGGGAGTCCGAGATGAAGCCCGTAATAAAGCCCTTTGCTTTTGCATACATGACTCGGACTCCTTGGTGGTCTTGGGATTTTGGGGAGATCGCGATCTGGGCATAACAAAAGAATGGTTTAAATCATATAACCAAATTTCCCAGCTACAGTTAAATAGCCGTGTGTACGCAGTGCTGGTTGAAGAGCATAGAGAAGGAGAGAGAAGACCGGGCGGGATGAGGCACAATTGGAAACAGAATGAACAGGCAGAAGGGATACTAAGCTTTTTTAAAGAGGTAAAGGGTAGAATATGTTTGGATAGGTGAGAGAAGAATGCTCGTATTATCCAGAGAAACTGTATAGTCTAATTTCTCCTGAGAGAAAGAGATGAAAAGGTCGGGAGGTGTAGAATTTACACCTACAGAATGGACTAAATTTGATTTTTTAAGTACACCGCTCACCAGAGATAATCAGGTCAGTGTTCTGCAGGAAAAAAAAAAGAAAAGGAAAAACAAAAACAAAAACAACAACAGCAAAAAAAAACAAAAACAAAAAAAGGGGAAAAGGGAGGAGGGTAGCTCTCAAGCAGGGATGGGCGTGGTGTGATCCAATGAGTCAGGCGGGAGTTCTGCCTGGAGGTTGTAGGGAGGAGAGTGGCAGTGCTCCACCTTGCTTTTATAGGCATGTAAACTTCCTGAGCCAGGGGCTCAGGCAAAGTTTGTTGTGCTTTTCAACCCAGGCCAGTCCCAGCCTCCAAATCCTAGGCCAAGCACTCTGGGCATTGAAATTGCCTCAGGCGATCCTCTGGCTTTCCCCTCAGGGTGATTCAAATCTTCCAGGCTAGCTCTGGGGGTGGAGCCAGAAGCCTCTGCTCCTTTCTCCTCTGGGTGGGGCTGGGGGTTCTGGGCGGGGCAGGGGGCTTTGTCTGCTGGAGCACTGAGTCTGCTGGAGTGAGGAAATCAAGTTCCCTCTGTGTCTCAATCACCCAAAACACGAACTCGAGGTCACATCTGCCAGTTTTTAGCGCTCTGCCTTCCCTCTAGAGTTCCAGCCAGCTAGGAGCATGGACACTGGTGCCTGCGAGCCTCCTCAGGGGTCCAGGCCCGCCTCCAGGGTAATCGCTGCAGGTGCGCAACCTCTCCCAGCCAGCCAGGAGCCAGCACAAAGAAGCAAATAGGAGCGCAGCCCATCCTGGGCGACTTGGAGCGTGGAGAGGCCAGACGCGCAGTAATTTTGTGCGCAAAGATTTTCTACACCCCGAGCGGAGGTTTTTCCCCCGAGCGGAGGTTTTTCTGTTTCAGACTCTCTTTTTCCCCTCTCACTCCCCACAGAGGGGGTGTCCCATCTCTCCAGTCTCCAATCCAGGCCTGATTTTTACTTCCCCAGTTCGAACTCACATTAGAAGTCTTTCTCAGTGGACTCTACGTCCTTTCTCTCCCAATCTCTTGGGTGTGGTACGGTTTCCTATGGCTTCAGATCTTTTCTGTGTGATGCCTGGGCGCGAGTGCAGGTACGGAGCTCCCTTCTTCTCCGCCATCTTGCCCCTCCCTCCTTAGTTCCTTTCATCCACTCATTTCAGGCTTTGTTTATATAGTGACTTCAGGTGCAATGTTTGATTGCTTATTTAAGCTTTTTTCTTGCTTCTTGAGGTAGGCCTGTATCATTGTATGTTGCCCACTTAGAACTGCTTTCACAGTGTCCCAAATATTTTGGACCAGTATATTTTCATTTTAATTTGAATCCATGTATTTTTTTAAATTTCTCCTTTGATTGCTTCATTGACCCATGGGATTTTTTGGTTGGTATCATGTTGTTTAGTCTTCATGAGTTTGTGTTTTTACCAGTATTTTTCTTATGATTTATTTCCAGTTTCATATCATTGTTTTCTGAAAAAGTACATGGTTTGATTTCAATCTTCTTAAATTTATTGAGGCTGGTTTTGTGGCCTAATATGTGATCTATTCTGGAAAATATTCCATCTCCACTTGAAAAGAATGTGTATTGTGTTGTTTTGGATAGAATGATCTGTATATATCTGTTATGTCCATCTGGTTCAATGTGTTATTTAAGGCATTGTTTTCTTATGAATTGTTTGTAGGCAGTATTGAGATGAATCTTTTTTTTTTCATCCATTGTGTCACCTTATGTCTTTTCTTGGAGCATTTAGGTCATTTACCTTTAAGGTAATTATTGATAAGTATGTGTTTATTGCCATTTTGTTCTGGACTCCTGGCTGATTTTGTAGTTCTTCCCTGTTCCTTTCTTCTCTTGCTCTCTTTCTTTGTGATTGATCATTTGTTATAATGTTATTTTTACTTTATTATGTATGTTGACTTTACTTCTCTTTTTATTTTATGTATCTATGATAAGATATGTATTATTTGACTTTATGGTTATCAGGAAGTTCATATATAACATTTTAAGTAAGTAGCTGTCTTTATTAATTTGATGTTCATATTTAGGTCAAACATTCTAAAACACACACACACAGAGTCTTTTATTTCTACCTCCACATTTTATCTATATGTTACTATATTTTATATTTCTTTATTTTCATTTTATTATATCTAAATAAGGGTATTTCTTTCCAATCTAATGAAGTCCCTTTAACATTTCTTGTGACACTTGCTTAGCAGTGATAAACTCCTTTATATTTTGTTTGTCTAGGGATAAACTCCTTTATATTTTGTTTGTCTAGGGAACTCTATGCCCCTTTTAAGTCAGAAAAATACCCGTGGTGGATAGAGTTTTCTTTTTTTTTTTTAATGTGTATTTGTTTTTGAGAGAGAGAGCACAAATGGGGTAGGGACAAAGAGAGAGGGAGACACAGAATCTGAAGCAAGCTCTAGTCTGTCAGCTGTCAGCACAGAGCTCTACATGGGGCTCAAAGTCACCAACTGTGAGATCAGAACCTGAGCCAAAGTCAGGCACCCATGGGTAGAGTATTCTTGATTCTTAGAATGTGTTTTCTTTCTTTCATGCCCTCCTGGCCTGCATGTAAAATCTTCTTATAACCTATAGGTTTTCCCTTGTAGATAACTTTTTTGTTTCTCTCTTGCTGCTTTGCTTTTAATTTTAATTAATTTAATTAATTTAATTTAATTTAATTTAATTTAATTAATTAAATTTAATTTAATTAATTTGCTTTAATTTTAACCTTTGCCATTTTGATTATTTTATACATCATGTTGTTGACCTCTTTGGATTCACCTTATTTGGAAAAATCTGTTCTTCTTGGATTTTAATATTATTGCCTTCCCTAGGTTATGATTGTTTTCAGCTATTATTTCTCCAATTTTTTTCTACTCCTTTCTTTTTGAGAAACCCTATAATGCAAATATTTGTTTCTTTGATGTTTTCTAACAAATTATTTTTTTAAAAAATAGAAACAATGTGAGCAGGAGAGGGTCAGAGAGGGAGTCACAGAATCCAAAGACAGACTCCAGGCCCTGAGCTAGCTGTCAGCACAGAGCCAATGCAGGGTTCAAACCCATGAATCATGAGATCATGATCTGAGCTGAAATCGGACCCTTAATGGACTGAGTCACACAGGTGCCCCTAACAAATTCTTAATCTATATTCACTTTTTAAATACTTTTCTCTTTTTTATCTTCAGCTTAGATGTTTTCCATTACCCTATCTTCTAGATGACTGATATATTCTACCTCTATTAATCTGCTGTTGGTTCCCTCTAGTGTGTTTTTAAATTTTTATCTATTTATTGTAATCTTTAACTCTAAGTGGCTATTTTTTTATAGTTCTTTTTATGGAAGATCTCAGTGAGTTCTTCCACTCTTCTCTCCTGTCCTGTATCTTTACAATATTGAAAAAATGTTTATTTATTTTTGAGACACACACGCACACACACACAGATGAGAGAGAGAGAACACATGAGCAGGGGAAGGGCAGAGAGAGAGGGAGACAGAATCCAAAGCAGGCTCCAGGCTGTGTGCTGTCAACACAGAGCCTGACACGGGGCTCAAACCCACAAACCGAGAGATCATGACCTGAGCCGAAGTCATATGCTCAACTGACTTGAACCACCAGGTGCCCCTACAATATTTATTTCAAATGATTTATCAGGCATATTTTCTTCATTTCGTTTAGTTATTTTTTTTTCTTATTCTTTTTTGAGCATATTCATATCTACCCATCATGCATGAATTTCTGCGTTTGTTTATGGATTAGGGAAAACAGCTACTAAACTTGAAGTAATGGTCTGGTGTATGGTCTTTCCTTATGTAGACTGAGTGTGCTTGGTGAGTTGCTGCCTTGGATCAGGGGCTAGTGTGTGCTGGAGGTCCTGGAGCTTTCCACATGGAGGGCACCTTCTCAGGACAGCTATAACTGAATTGGATCCAGACCCAGGTGTCCTTGTTTCTGTGCACTGCGGACACCTTAGTAGGATAGCTGAAGCTGAAATGGATGAAAACAATGGTGTCCTAAGGTACTCTGTGCAGTGAATTCCTTAGTGAGCCAAGAAGTCTCCCAGCTCTCTATGAAAAATGTGCTCTAGCAGGATATCTGAAAATAGAGTACAAAGCAGGGGAACCTAGGGCTCTACACACACATGACACCTTAGCAAGATAAAGTATAAATGGATGTACACTGGGATATCCTGCACTCTGTGTACAGGGAGTGCCCTGGTAGGGTGCTTGAAGCTGTGGAAGAGAACAGTTTAGTAGGTCTTGGGATGCTCTACTCAGAGGGTGTCCTAGCAAGACAGCTACAGCTGTAATGGGCCAATGTGGTTCCCGGGCTCTGTACACAAAGTGTGTCCTGCCGAGACTGCTTTTGCTTAACTGGGTGCACACCTGTGTGTCCCAAGGTTGTCAGCACAGCACAAAGTGAAAGTAGGAAAAATATTTGTACCACATTTAATAGACAATATGTTGATACATTAATATTCTTGTCCCTTGAAGGGTGGCCAGCTGCAGAAAAAATGAAGACTACATAAATGTGGAAAAAATTCAGACAAGAGATCATCTCAAACTGTAAGGAATAGAGTTTCCATAACGTCTGTAGAGATAGGCAGGAAAGGGAATCCTAAGTGCAGGCTGAGTGAGCCAAACTACATTTATAGGGGAAATTTTGTAGAATATTCCTATAATTCTTTGGCATCTGCTTTTCTTAAGTGAGGGAGGAAGATAGTGGTTTGCTGATTCAGGGGCCAAAGGCAGGGACCCTTCCAAGATAGGCCACCTTGGCGTAAACAGTATTTTGATTTAAAAGCAGTTAAACCCCAGCAGATCCAGGAAAAGCTCTTTACTTGCACCTCAGTTGCCTGCATGTAAGAAGAGAGCTATCAATAGATTCCTCTTTACCTAAGTAAATACAGGCAAAATAGGATAACCTTTCTTTTCCAAGCATCTCCTCTCATCTTCCTACAAATAGTCTTCCCTTTGTATCCTCAGACCTCCATTCTTCTCTTTAGCTCCTACAAATATCATGTTGGCTGACTGTCTCTGGAATTGCCATGTCTGTGTGAATGTCTTATACATACATTATTCAATTTTATTTTCTCCTGTTAATCTCTTTCATGTCAATCTGATTCTAAGTCCAGCTAGAAGGACCTTAAAGGCAGAGAAAACCCTTCCTTCCCAATAGTTGGTACAGTCGGCTGGATGTTGAACAAACTGGACAGCGCTCAACCCAGGGGACACTGTTGCAACTGAGAGATCCTCTGGAAATCTGAAGAACAGCCAGCATAAGGTAAGGTTTTCTTACCATGTCAGCCTCCTGGAATCTCTAGAAGCACAGGACAGTAGAGTAAGAGTGGCGAGAGCCCTTTTCTCTTTATAAATTTAGATTAACGTCTCAGAGTTTGAGTCTGGATTTCTTTCCTGTTTAGTAAGAGAACAGACACAGAAATGAAAACTAGAGAGACCAATGCACAGGAGAAGACACGAGCCCTGAGTAAGGGTCCTTTCTTTTTATCTACAAGGATCAGAAGGTTTACATACATGATGCAAGGGCAGAAAGAAACAATAAAACAGTAATCATTCATTACTTCATGTGTGTGAGAACAAAAGGGGTTTTGAAGGTATGTTGTGTTAGATGTAAGAGTCAAGACAAATCAACATCTCCAGAGCCAAGCAGATGACCATTTACTGCAGGTACCATATCAGTTTCTCTTAAATTTTCTAGGGACTAAGATAAATGGGGCATGCCACCTTAGGGTTAACAAGGCATTTTTTTTTCTAGCTAACCTGGAGTGCTTTCTCCCAGCAGCACTTTCTGCCCTTCCATCTGTTTTACTTAATGAATAGCCCTAGAAGCTTTTGCCCTGTGGTGGTCTTCTGCCCTAAGTCTTTTCAACCCATTGGTGGAAGAGTAGAGAATTCTTAAATTAATTCCCCACAGATTAACAGAAAATATTTGTGGAACTACTTACTTGGGACTATTGACCCTTTGGTTAAGTCTGGTAGAGTACTCTTTGGTTACTAACATATTCCTCTCAGAGATGGCCTTTGTTTTTCTTTCATCCGTGGCTCATGTCATTTAGTGTGCACGTGAGGTAAAGGCTTTCACTAAGGGGCATCTTAGAAGCCATAGCTGCAAAATTGCTGGGCATGTGTCAGGACTTAAAAGCTGTTAACTGCCAATCTCAAGGAAACTTCCATGTAATGAGATGCACTGTAAAACAACACACAATCCCCAACCTTAATCACATCCCTTCTAGGTATTAGTATGGCTCTAAACGACCCAAAGGCTACGGCTGGGGGGGAAGGGGGGCAGGAGGGCAATGTTTTATTATCAGAAGGGCAATCCAGTGAAAAGGCAGGGGATTGTTCCCAAAAGTGCCTTGCACTGTTGAGCCTAGGGAACAGCTTATAGATGTCTAGGGAAGGAAAGGAATGTAAGAAATAAGCCCGTTGACCCAGTCAAAGGGGTGACATGGAGATTTGGAACACAGTGAAGTGAGGCTTTGATCAATGCTCATGCAAAGAGGGTGTCTGATGGAAAGGCACTATCAGGGCAGCCTCATTTTATCTCCTATCTTTTGGGCCCCTCCTCTGATTCCTCATTGGCTGAGTAATGCAGTGGGTAATTCCTTGCCCATTTGCCTATTTCCATGTAAGGCAAAACACAGTCTATTTGGAACCAATGCACGTTCCCTGAGGTGCCACAGAGACTTCAGTTCTTTGGTGCACTCTCATTGCAAAACCCATGAATAATAAGCCAAGGAAATAGAGAGGGGGAGAGCCAGGAAGTGAAGTGTGTAAGGCTATGGAACTCCATTGTGAGGGTAAGGGGGAATTTGTAGATTTTCCAATAGGTTGTAAACATATTGCTAATTAGGCAAGACAGCTTTTATTTGGTAGTTCTGAAAATGAACCATGTCCCTTACTTCTCACAGGAACCACATGAGAGGAGGGTGAGGGGTTTCTCAAAACCTTGAGGAGGGGGCCTTGAAGCCATTTGCAGGTAACCATTCTTCGGACAATGAGGGACCTGGCATGTGTGTCAGGCAATTTTAAGACAAATTCTACCCTCTGATCCTCATTACGTTTCTACAATTAGTAAACAGGGAGTGAGGGTGAAAAAGTAAAAGTTAATGGTTGATCACGCATGAGGTTAAGAGGTACAAAAAACATAATTAAGTGGGGAACAAAATAGAAATGGAGAGAAGCTAATAATGCAACTAATATAATCATAGTTACCCTTATACTTTCAACACTGATCCAGGAACCAAGTGACCAGCTACAGAGACACCATTTTACTGTACCACCCTTACCACTTGTGCAATGAAGGTCTTTGCTCTTTTGGACTAATTTGGGGATTAAATCTTTGGATATCGGGATTACATCATCTATCCCCTATTTGGATGCCTCTTACATATCTCGTTAAGCAGATAAAAGGCGTATTGATTTAAATCAGTTTTAATAAATCCTACTCCATAATGGCCAGATGATAGATCCTCTAAATTGGCTATATTATAAAGAAATGTATTATGTATAGAGAGCTCTCAATTGTTTTATTGGCGTAGGCTAGTCTGAGGGACTCCCTTGATAAGATAAAAGGATAAAAACCAGAC